>JAQSVH010033013.1:0-10436 GCA_029448705.1 Adansonia digitata | reverse complement strand
AACAATTTATGGAGTGATCAATTAATTTATATATGCAAATAACATGATTAAAGAGATAGACTAATAAATTATTATCACATAAAATGGAATGATTAATCAAGACATGAAACCAATTAAGCAGTATTTTCTATAATATAATTGGTAGGTATTTTGTTAGATTAAGATTTTCTTTTTGAATAATCTAATTATCTCCGATGGCTTGGTTTTTGAAGTAGGATTTCGATTTGACACATAGAAAAAATCAATGATTTAGAATATTGCTTAAAGTTTTGAAAAGTTGGATGCATTCTTCCAAATCTTGTCTATCCTAAATTACATTAATTAGACTTTATTGAGTTTGAAACATTGATAGCTTGAATGAATCCAAATTCCAAAGTCAATGCTTTATCCCCACCTATAGATATATATATATATATGAATTATTATATGATAAATTAGTATAAAATTTTTTAATTTTACAATTGAGATTGAAATATTGTTCTATGTTTTTTATTTAATTTTTTTAAATGTATATTAAAGGCACAATGCTATAATTTAACTTCATTTGTAAAGTTAATAAATTATATTATTAATATATTAAATAATTACTCATATATATATATATATATATATACATGCGTGTAATAAGTGAAAGAAACAAAAATTCTAGTCTTGTTAAATGAGTACTAAGGTTTTATCCACTACTGTAACAATGACAATCTTTTATATTACTATATAAAATGATATTTTCATCTCACATTGAAAACGATAAATAATATTATTAGTTATTGTATTTAATATACTATCATTATAAAATAAAAGATTTTTAAGATTAAATAAAATGATAATTAAGAAAAGCGCTCACTCTATTATAAATTTAATGGTATTATGAATGAATATCATTTCTAATTTAATAGTATTAGAGACAAATGTTATTTCATAAATATTCAGAGATATAATTTTAGAGGATAAAGGATAATTTTTCATCCCTAACAATTTTAGAGATATTTTTTTATTTTATTACAAATAATTATTAATCATCCTCCATTCCTCTACATTTTTTATGTATCATTATAAATACTAGAATATGAGACAACCTTGGGGGTGGTTTTTAAAAAGATAAATAAAATAAATTATATATATATATTAGCTATGAGTAATTTTTTAGTAGTAAGTAATTTTTTTTAAAAAAATGTATATTTATAAAATAAATTAAAATACCAAAACTTCTCTAATTTTATTTTTATTTTTTAATAATTTTATTAACTAAATTAATATCACTTGACTAATAATACGATCTCCATCAATCTCATTATATATAATATAAATAAATTATACTAATTCATTAAAAAATATTCGTTAACAAAATCTTATATATAATTAATTTTAATATTTCTGTTTAAAAAGAAATGATAGCATCTGCGAAATACTGTTCATTCAATTAAACCTGACACATGGATTTGAAGTGATGAGATAAGTTTCCAAGATGTTGAATTGAAATCTAAATCTTGAATCTTGAACCTGTGGCATTTTCGATTTTCGGAATCCTTCGAATCAATGAGTAGTAAACTAATAATGCAATGTTAAGAAAACTCCATATTTTTCAAGCTTTTGCTCAACTCATCATTCAATCTCAGGACCTTTGGGTAAATATATATAAGCATTTTATGAATAAATCTGGACCAACATTTCACATCCTATTAATTATATATATCTATATATATATTTTTCAATATGTTCACTTTAATCTTGTTAAATTTCAAGATATATACATACATATATATATATATATATATAAACTTATAGCCTCTGCACTCTACAAAAAGGTCAAGTTCCTACCTTTAATATCCCTTAAATTCCAACCATCATTAATAATGGGTCAATGCAAGTTTTTGAAACTTCAATGAGAATTATGTATTTTTGTTAGAATACTTTTTAAAATTATAAATAAATTATCAAAATTCAAATACTGCCTTTAATAAAATATCGTTATGAACATTATACGATAATCTTATTTAATATCTAATGACATTAATTAAAATAGTATTTATAAAAAAAAGTATAAGTTAATGATTATTTTTTATTTATTTCAATAAAAATAATATATTAAATACAAAAAAATTAAAAAATAAATAATTAATTATTAATTGATATTTATAAAAATTGATAACCGAACCCATAATATATTAGTTAAATTTAAAGAGTGACAAAAGACACTTCTTAAAAAAATTTATTTGAAGTTAATTAAAAGTAAATATTTAATTAATTAAACATTAAATAAAACAGATATGTCTATATAAACTAATTTTCGCAATTAGTATAGTTCAAAAAATATATATAAATATAATTATAATAATGGAGAAAATCTATAAAGGGCCAAAATTTTCCGTAATCAGCAGGCGTCGCAGAATCCTGAAGGGATAGAATCGTCCAAAGAAAAGTGGATAAAATTACGGCGAACTGCAGACTATATCAAGTTATCCATTCAATCTAATTTTGAATGAATTTGAAATAAAAAATATTTTTTATTTTAAATTCAAGCTAATTGAACTGTTACTTAATAAATTAAAAATTAATATAAAAATAATGTTTTAATTTTTAATATAGTTTAATGATAATCAAAGGTTTTTTTTTTTAATTCAAGGACAATTTTCTTTTCGGTTGTCTGAACCAGTGGACAGATCTGAGGGAGTGGAGGGATTTTGTAGGCAGCTGTCAAACAAAGGAGAGAAGTAAGACTGTTGACTACGAAACACGTGTCAGATTAAAGTTCCCAATTTGATATTTTCGAGTTGGGACGGGAGGCGCAGGTGAACCTGTTTAAAGAGAGGAGAATCTGTTCGGTTAGATAAATTAGTTTGATCGAATTTAAATTTAAAGTTTTATGTTTTAAATTAAATTAATTTAATTTTAAATAATATATTTTTACTTAAATTTAATTATAAAATATTAATATTAATAAAAAATAATATTTTTAATATTTTTAATAAAATATACAGTTTAAACCAATTAAATTAAATTTAATTTTAATTTTTTTCCGAGCCGTTGATTAGTCTGGCGAATACAAAGAAAGGGCCAATGTAAGTGGGAACCACAGCATCAAAGTAAAACGTTAAACAATTGAACGGCTGTCCCAGTTTAGGGTGGGCCCCGCGCCCACCATTTCCCGCGATTTTTTTTAATTCCTCTGTTTCCAATTGCCAACCACTCCGAGCATGAGGACTCTCTCTCTCTCTCTCTCTCTCTCTCTCTCTCTCTCTCTCTCTTGTCTCGTATATATATTTATTTTAAATTTATAACTTTCAAGTAAATGACTTACTTATTCTTTAACTAATAAACTAATACTTTGGATGTTTTCTTTAATTTATTATATTCATTGATAACTTATTCTATCTTTTCGTTGATAAAGATTTAAATCTTTAAAATCAACCATGGATCAAGACTTATAACTAATATGTGTCAAAATATTGTTCAATTATGTTCCATTTTGCTAATTAAAATTAAGTTGAAAAATGTATGAATTTAATCAAATTGTATATTAAATTCATTTAATTATATATACTGATTTGTTGATTGGTTTGTTCAATTTGATCTAATTTAATAATATTTAAATCAATTAATCCATCAATTCTAAATTTTATTTATCAAAAAGGTTGAAAGCCATTTATAATAGATTACAGTTATAATGTCTCAGGTTAAAAACTAGCTATAGCAAAACCTTTATGCAGTGGAACCTAACTTTATTTTGTATTTAAATTTGAATATATATACTTCTCATTAATAAATTTAATTTTGCAATTAAGCTGAAAAATAGTTAAGGAAAGAGTGAACATAGAAAAATACAAGAGTTACCATATATATGATATTATATTAAATAGATATTTTTTTATGGATATTAATCCCAATAATTTCAATCAAAATAAAATGTTCTGATTTTAACTATTTAAGTTTAAATACTTGCAAAGCTAAATAAAATTTCCAATGTTTAGATAAATTATGTATGGCTATTGTGAAGTAATGCCATAAATATATGGACATATACATATATATATATAACTAGTTGGCCAAATAAACTAAATGTGTATGGCAATTTCATTAATAATTTTAATTGATAATGAAAATTAAATCTCACTTTGCTTAATTAGTGTTTCTTGAAATTTTTTTAAATGCCCGATAAGAGTAATTGTATTACTACGAGAAATTATCTTATTCACTATTAATAGAATTTTTTAACTTTCGCAATTGAAATTAACCAAATGGCACATAAATATTAGATATATTTAAAAAAATTAAAAAAATTAGACATGCGATAAATTATAATTCCAAAAATTAATTTACTTGTGAAATTAAAAAAAAAATTCATCACTATTATTATTAATAATATTATTATAATATTTTAAGTTTGAATGGCGATAATAAAATTTGACTTGTTTCGAAAGCAAATACCATTCATGATTGATGGCCAATCCATGTGTGAACTCCACACCGAAGGATACTTTGGCGGTACATGAACCAACAAGAATGGACTAAGGGCCAAAGAATTTTGAGAGGGGGCAAAGTCTTAGAGAAAATTAAGAAGTTTGAATAAACTTTTCAATGCTAAATACAGAATATATTCAAGTAATTTGAATATAATAAGATTGTAAGAAAAAAGAATACTAATTTGTATTATTTATCTATTCAAGTAATTCGAATAAATAAGATATAAAAGCAAATACATCTTTGCATCATTGAAGCTGCTGCTTTTCACAGCATAAAATTCAACTATGAAAATAGTGAAAACTTTTAAGATAGGAGAAGGTTCTTTAATTGTATTATTTAATCCTAATTATGGATATAAGAAGAAGAAGAAGCAGAAGAAGAAGGGGAAAAAAGAAAAAACAAAAGCCTGAGAGTTGAAAAGTTTAATGGGCAAAATGAAGGAGTAGAAAAGATTTCCACTACTTCATATGATGATAAAAAGAAGAGCTTGTCTTGTTAATGTCATCATTGAAACGACAAGCGAATGCAACCTGGCTTGAATAAGCAGTCGGAAGGGCGTCGTCGACCCAGATCCATGGAACATATATTTATATAATAAACAGTCAATCTTCAGAGAAAATCCTGGTTCGTTCTATATATATACAAAGATGAGATCATATAGGCTGGATGGTATTGGACTGGTAAGAATGTGACTACATAAATATTTCTTCGATATCTTCTTGCAAAAGCGGGAGGTGTTTCCAAAAATCAAGCTTCTTAAACTTTCACCTTCCACATGCGCATGGCCCATAGGATAATATATTATGTCATGGTCTTTCATTGCTCCCAATGTAACGGTTAGAGCTTAAAACTAAAATTTGAAGATTTTCCAGTTTAAAACTTGAAAAGGAGAGGACGTAATTTATGATATGGTGAGGGTTAATCTTGTTATGCAACACAATATTACACGTAGATATATCTACCGGACAAGCTAGATTGAGTCGAGTCGAGTCAAATTGAGTTTCAGGGTCATCTTCAAAAAGAATATTAACAAACTTTATGATTATTTAGATCCAACCCGATTCATTTTTTTGGCTAATCCCCGACCTAAATGTAGACAAAATTTTATGTTCCAACCCAATTTTTATATGTAAAACACTACTCAAATTCACACAATCCCATCCAAATTTTTACATAGAGTCCACGTTAAAAAATACTAATTCCTTAAAATTTTATATTTAGAATAATAAAACAAATTGAATTGAATATAAAAAACATATTATCTCCAAAATTTCTTTTAATTTTTAAATAAATCTAATTTTTTTACTCAAAACTCCGTAAGTTTTTATTTTTATTTTTAATCAGAGATATTCTCAAGTTGAGTAGGTGCAAATGCAAACAGTTTCTTGTTTGGAGTTTTGCTATATATATACACTAATAATTACTTATTTATATATGTACAACCTGCCAGCACCCAATGCGTACATTAAACGTTAAAAATAAACATCAGTTGGCTAGTAACTTAGGAAGATTGTTTGGACAATCATTATCTAATAATTAAGTTTTCTAACCATATATTATAAAATATAAAAGGTGTATAAACTTATTTTTGTACTCAAAAAGAAAACTAGTTGTTTTTATTTATTTAATATATATTTCATTGTTCTTATTATAGAATACATATATATGTACAAAAGCACAAAACTATTTGAATTAGGTATGTCGTAAGAAGCTAAGCTACAAAAAGTAAACTCTATTTTTTTATTTATTTATAAAATGATTGTTAAGGCCATTCAGGTAGCTAGAGTTTCCACCAACTCCTTTCATTGGCTAAGTCGACATTTCCAACCTGAAAATGACAATTATGATCACTATACATAAAATAAAATGAAATATTACATATGACTCAATGATAAATATATGTATTTTGATGTTTGACAAACCTAATTCTAATCTTCAAACCTTTCTCCAATAAAAAAAATCATATGCAAAGTGTGCAATTTTTTCCAATTTATGTGGACAAATAAAACCGCCTTATTCACCTAATCATCGTGGGTAAAAACTAAGAATGTTATAACAAAATAAATAATTGCTTCAACAAAAAGTATTCATGAATTAGGTCGGATAAGGTCATATTTAAATTATAGAAGAACTTTGCTTGTCTAGGTGTAGGTCGGATTAAATAGTAATATGATTCTACTTGACGTAATTCTAATTATAAAAATTTTATCTCAAATTAATTCGAGTCAAACTTATTAAGTTATATAAATTTATAACCCAACTCATTGATAGATCAACAATGCACTCGATTTTGTAAATTTCTGTACTAATAGACATTGAGATTGGCCAAAGTGATCTTGAAACCTACCAATTTGTATGAAAAAAGTATATTATATTCAATTGTTTCAAAGTGTGCCTTTCAAACTAAAAAACTTGTTGAACTTTAGAATGTTATATAATTAGTTAAGTAACTTTCTTTGGGCAATTATATATGTGGATTTGAAATTGATTAAAAAAATGACATTAATGTTTTACTTTCATATTAATTTAATAATAATAATTAATAGTTTATGCCGCCCTTAATTAACTCCTCAAAGGGTTTTCCAAGGTTGTTTTGGTGTTTTCTTATTTGCCCTTGCTAATTTTCTATGTTGGTTCCAAATTAGGTTAACCGATCTTGGGGGAACTGATCCTTTAATAATAAAGTATAATAGTAGGATTTAGGAAATAAAACTAGAGTCACTTCTGGGGCACTGCATACGTGGAACAGTCTGCCACATCGGTAATGTTCTTAGAAAAAAAAATTGAAAATTGATATTACTAGTTGAAAATATTTTAGATTTTTTGTTTAAGTTTATTTTCGGTCTTGTTTATTTTATTCATATTATTCATATTTACTGTTATAATTAATAAAAAATTTTAAAAATTATATTAATATTAATATTTTTATATTTAAATTTAAATATAATATAATTTAATTATTAAATATCAACTTAAATAAGGTCGAATCAAATTAATTAAAGATCCGTGTAATATTCAACCCAACAAACCGGGCCTCTCGGGCTGACAAGTCCAGAAGACAACTGAACTATTGAAGCATGAAGAGTCCCACTTGCCAATTGGCTTTTGTTCTTATGTCCAAAAACAAATAAATAAATTTACAATTGTAATACTTAGCATGAAGCATGCATAAAAAAAATTAGATCTGATCAATCGTATCAATTCGATGAGAATTAAAGGTGTGTTCGGTTCATTGTAACATATGAAAAAAAAAGTTTATTGAATTAATTAAAAAAATTCGACTTTAGATTTTTTTTTAAGTGATAGAGATTTAAACTTTTAATTTTTTAATTTTATATTAAAAATCACAAAATTAATTCAAGTACATATTTTATTAATTATTTAATACATTTGTTATTTATTTAATACTAAAAATATTTTTTAAATATTTAATATTTATAATTGTTTCAATTTAACCTATCAATCCAGACGAACCAATTAAATTGACAGCCGAAAATTAAACTAATTTAACTTCCAAACCATTTTTTTTAACTTTGCTATTTAGTCGTAAATAAGGTTAAAAAATGAAAAAAAAATCTATTTGGACCTCAAGTGAAGATCGCAAACGATTCAAATTTCTTCTATGATCAAGAGAAGAAAACCAATTTTTTTATTTAAATCTATTTGAAGAAATAGTCGGAGTAGTATTTACTTTTCGATTAAAGAGATACATGCATTTATCGTTAAATCAAAATATCGAGTGTGATTAAAGGAAAAAAAATTAATCATTCATGATTCGAGATGAGGCGACTCTGTCTTCTGTTTTTTCCTATGATTCAAGATAGAAACTATTGTAGAAGTTCCATATTCTTCTTTTTATCATAATTTAGAACTCAAAATATTTTCATCATTTAGACCTCGAAAATACTTCCAATTTGCATTATATAATAATGTTCTTTGTAATGATAACGATGGTGTAGCGAAACATTGTTCAAATCCATTGTATCTTAGCTTCTTTTCACCAAATTGTTATATATTCTTCTGATTGGGTTTTTTTTTTTCCATTGTTTATTAATTTTTAATATATTCATTGATATCATTCGATAAAATTTGTTTATAAATTGTTAAAATTATATTTATAAATGTTGATTAAAAATTTATTGAAAAATAATTGACAAAAAATTAGTGATTAAAACATTGATCAAAACTACTAATTGAACTAGAAACCAACAGGTGGATCGGTCTTTTACATATATTAAAATTGAAAATTAATTGAACCAGTATAAAACTAATTTAATCGGTTAAAAATCGAATTGAACCAGTAAAAATCAGTTTTACATGTTCTTTTAAAACCAGTTTTAAAAAATATAAATCTCTAACCTCTTGAACCGGTTTTACCGGAAACCAAAAACTGAATTGAATGGTTAAAAACTGGTTTTACATTTTTTTAATTTTTTTTTAAATTTTACTTATAAATAATGATATTTGAATCTCTAACCTCTTAGTTTTAGATTAAAGACTCTACTATTAAAATAAGTACATATTTTTATTAATTATTAACTACATTTAATATTTCTCCAACATTAAAGTTAGTATTTAAACATTAAAAAAAATATTAAACTATCCGATCGAACTGCTTGAACCGGAAATGAGAGATTCTTAACATCTAGTTTGGTTTTTTTTTTTTTTTTAACCTTGCAAAAAATGATCTCAACTGGATCCAAAATCGTTTATTGTTCTTTGGTTGACATTTTGAAATTATTATTTTGGTCAACAAAAAGCTATCATATAAAACTAATCGATGATTAATTTATATTAGCAGACATTTCACTATTCCATGTGTACAATATCTTCTTACCAAAAGGGACAACAATATTTATAACGGAGATATTGTTTTGCTAGTTGCTTGAAGCATTCCTTCACAAAAAAAAAGTCAAATTGTTGAAAAAATTATGTAAAAGGTTGCTTATCTCACTCTAGAATACATATGTAGCGAATATGTTTCTCTTTCATTACTTTTTTTTATTTATAATTTTTCAAAATGCTCCGTTGTTTGTTTATATTTATGATTAGACCCATATATATAAAAACTAATTCGAATTATGCCCTAAATCAAAAAATTAAAGAAAATATAAAAGAAATTACTTCAAAAAGGGGAAAAAAAAAAGAAAGGAAAAGAGGGCATCCACTTTCTAATTCTTCTTTTAATCTAAGCTTGTATGATTGTTTGTTGACATATTTTATTGTTGACTCTAATTAATAATTTAGGGCTGTCTAACAAAATAAGAAACAAAAGAGGCATGATTTGAGTCCATTGATGCACCTATGTACATGTATGCGTACCTACTTCCATAGATTGGTTAATTAATTCATCTTATATATGTTTTTTTAATTATATTTAGTCTATTTTTTCAAAATAAATAAGGTTGGTTTACGTTGGGAAGTCTGCATTGTTTAACTGCAGTTATAACATATATAGACAGGGGATGTAAGTATACATCCTATATTCCTATTCCACCATTGAAGATTTGTTGATTTAATTCTATGCTCCAAATTTCAATTGTTTAATTATATTGTATATTAAAACCCTCATATATATATATATCATTTAACATAAAATTGTAGCTTAAATCAATTCAAATTGTCAAACTCATGTTTATATACAATATATAATTGCAGGTCAGAAATGTAGAGGACGATAATAGGTTTTCGTTGAAAATAATAAAAAAAATTATTGTAAAATACATGAGAAATTCTGATGGAAAATTCTATTGAAAATACTTATAGATTACTTCGAATAAGTTATTACCCGATTTATTGATTTTTTTTTTATTCCATCACAAATTTCACCATTTCGATAGAAAGTTAATACCGACAGATTTGTCATCTATACTATATTAAAATTTTAATATTTTTTTCATATTTTTTCTTGACAGAGTTTTGTCGTTAATTGATCCAAAACCTGTCTGAATTTGTTATTTCATATATATATATAT
>JAQSVH010032991.1:0-10437 GCA_029448705.1 Adansonia digitata | reverse complement strand
TTTTTTCGATAAGATTTTTCTGAGTTTATAATTTTTAACATTTTGCAAATATTATTGTTTAAATCATATTAAATCAGTTTTAAAAATTTTAATTTGTTTTATGGGTTTTGCATTTTTTTACATAAAATAATTTTTTCCAATAAAGGTTTTTCTCATAAAATTTTACGAGTTTGCTATTTATAATTTTTTTTCTTGTACATAAAAATCATTTTTATCATTAGATTGAATTAAATTGGTTATATGAAATTTTGTTTTAAAAAAAATATAATTTTAATTTTTATAATTTAGTTTTTATAGTTAATTTTTACAGTACAATTTTACATATTATATATAAATATCACTCAAAATATCTATAAAAATTAATGATATCATGCATGACATCACAAGGAGACAAGAATTATAAATTTAAATTAATCAATTTGTCAAAAATCAAACATATCTCAATAAATCAAATATAAAAAATCAAAAAAATTAATAAATTATAACACATAATAAATGAAAGAAAACTTTTAGGGATTATAGATAGAAACTCACGGCAAGATGGATTCAAGAATCCATGATCTTGCCATCCCCTCGCTTGGAAAAAAAAAGAAAAGAGTGAAAAAATTCTCCCAAAAATAGTTGATAACTTCCATAAGCCAAAAACTCCAAAAATCCATAAAAATCACATAGAATTTTTATGTTTTTCAAGCTTTGAAGGTAACTTCTCTTCCAAAATCTTACATTTATGTTGATTTCATGCTTGATTTCTTATTTTAGTGATTGCTTGAGCTCATGGATTTCATTCTATGTTGAAAGACCAAGCATGAAAACAATGACTAAATTTTATGGATTTTCTTGATTTATGTGATTTTGTTGTATTTCTTTCTTTTTTTATATATAATATTTTATGTTTATTTGTATTAATGATATTACCTTGAATGAATACATGTTTTATAATATTTATTATGTTATGTTTATGATGATTTTTACTGAAATGTTAGTATTTTTAATTTATAACCTTAAAAAAAATTGTTTATAAATTTATGATATTATTTATGAAATTTCATGATGAAAAATTTTGTCTTGATCGTTTCTATGCCTTGGATGAACCTAATTGGGCTTGATAATGGTAACTTTGTGTTTATTTTTTGCTTTGATTTTAGGTTTTTTTAAGTTGTTTTGTAATATTTCTAAAGGACCAAATTGCAAAAGTCGTAAAAGTTTTTATGTGATATTTTTGGCTTGGTCGAGAGCTTTTTAAGCCATGAGATTTCTAATTCATGAGTTTATAAGCATGTTTTGGGTATTTTCAATATTTTAGGGGTCATTTTGTAATTTTAAGAAGTTTAAGGACCAAATTGCAAAATATGAAAAATTATTCTTTAAGGCTAAAAGTGCTTGGCCGAATTTTTATACACATTCTTGCCATGATTTTTTTGGTGATTCTTTGCCGGTTTGATGATATGTTGTGATGTTTTGTGATATTTTATCATATAGGGGTCAAAATGTAATTTTACAAAGTTTAAGGGTTATTTTGCAAAATATAGAGAAATTTTATTTTAAGGCCAAGATGTTTGGGCAAATTATTGTCGATATATTTTTTGTATTTTCCATGTATATTTTCATGTGATTTTATGATTTTTAGGGCATTTTACCATGCAGGGATTAAAATGAAATCTTTTCAAAGTTTAGAGACTAAATAGTAAATTTTCATATTTATGGGGCCAAATGTACATTTCACTGGTTTTAACAATTTTTATTATTTCTATAGCCTTTCGTAAGGATATAGAAATTTTTAAAACTTTTCGTATTTGTTTGGTCCTTTGAAAGATACAAAATATAATTTTCAAAAATTTAGAGGCTTGAGTGCAAATTTTGCATTTAAAGTCAAACTTAAACTTTTAGCTTTTCCATTTAGACTAAATTCATTTACTTTTCATCATTTTAGGTCATTTTAAGATCCGTTAAGGTTGTCTAGATACTTTTATGTCGAAGGTATATCCTAGGGGTATTTTGGTAATTTTGTTCATCGAGATGCTTTTACACTAAATGTGAGTATTTTAGGATTGGTTTAGCCTTCAAGATCATTTTAAGGTCCATTGGGGTTACTGAGATACTTTCATGTTGAAGGTATAGCCTAGGGTTATTTTGGTAATTTTGCTCTCTAGGATGTTTTTACACTGAAGGTGCGTATTTTAGCATTGGTTTAGCTTTCCAAGATCATTTTAAAGTCCATTAGGGTTATTGGGATACTTTCACGTCGAACGTATACCTTAAAATTATTTGGTAATTTTGCTCACCGAAATGTTTTAATGCCAAAGGTGAATTTTTAGGATTGGTTTAGCTTTTCAACATTATTTTAAAGTCCATTGGGTTATCGGGATACTTTTATATTAAAGGTATACCTTAAGGGCATTTTTTTAAATTTTTTGAGTCTAGTCTTAGATAAGCATGAAGATGCTTTTAGACTGAAAATGCATGTTTAGGATAGGTTCTCCCTTTTTCAATCATTTTCGAGTCTTTCCGGGTTACCGAGGCACTTTCAAGTGGAAGGTATGTCCTAAGGTTATTTTTGTAATTTTGTATTCGAACCATGTCCTATATGAGTACTAGGATATTTTCACGTCGAAAGTACACATCAAGAATATGTTCATCATATTAGGTCATAGAGTTCGTATTTTTTAATAATAAAATTATTTTTATAAGTAAGGCAATGTATTTTAATTAAATTGATACGTAAGATTCCTACCAGTATATGTAAGGAATTTAGCATATTATTTTAATAACGAGATATCCTTTTCAAATATAAAGTTGGGAGTTTTCAATTTCAAAAAAAATAAAACCTTCCATATTCTGCATGGTTCTCTAGTAGGATACGATAAAGAATTTGTGCCCACTTGGTTCTTCGGGAGGGTACAATTAATTTTGTGATTTCCAAAAGCATTAAAACCCGACTTCCTAGGAACAATAAATTTCTATAATGAAATATTATGAGAATTAAAATTAAATATCAAATATTAGAACTGAATAAAAATTAAAATTTAAGTTAACACGCGATTAATGAGGTACCAATTACCAGGTATCATGAGAAAGTCAACACTTACTTATGATTGTAACCGACTCCCGAACCATTTTATATGATCTCTGGTATGATTGCGGGCCTTGGAGTTTGTATTCTAAGGTTTTGTAACCCTTAAAATACAAACTCCGGTAGGTGACCAATCTCATCTAGCCCAAATAGATTGCTGGCGACTTTAAATAAATAGTCATTCGTAATGACTATTTAAGGTTAAGTCTAGTGAGTGATTCATCTCGACCACCCAATCCCCAAAATAAGAAAATGTCGATAATGATATGGCTTATAGAAATAAGATAATATAAAATAGTAATAAATTTAACAAATATAGGAGCGGAGACCATTTAAGTTAGGCTTGGTCAGGATTGGTATCTGGGCCACGTTGTGACACATACAAAATGCTCTAGAAATCAATAATGTCATGCATGACATCACCCATAAAAAGACAAAAACAATAAATTTAAATCAAATCTTGTTTAATTTAAATTAAATAAAAAAGTAATAATTGTAAAAAAAAATAAAAAAAAAGAAAGAAAAGCCTAAAAGGCTTTTGGCCAAGGGTTTTTGCTTCAGCCCTTGGCCAAAACTTCCCCTATAATAGGGGAAGGTTGTTTTGATTTGGAGGTTTTGGAAAAAAAGAAAAACAAAACATTAAAAACATACATTTTACATAGTTTTTCAACTTTTTTTGCTTAAGGTATAAACACTTGTTTTCTTTTTTTTTTCTTCATTTTGATTTATTTTCATCCTTATTCATAAGTCAAAATCATGTTAAGGCTCATGGATTCTCATCCATGTTGAAAGGCTAAACATGCTAACTTTAAAAATTTTTGTATTTCTTGTTATTTTTGTTTCTTTTTAGTTAAATCTTGTTTTTATATATATAATATTATTCTTGTTGTTATGATTTTGATTTTGTTGTATTTATGTTGATGTTTCTTTCATGTTGTTTTGATGTTGATATGTTGATTAGAATACTATTATATTTAGTTTATGATTTTACTTTAATTTAAGTTTAATAATAATTATTTATATTTATTTCCATTAATTTTTTATATCAAAGCATGTATATATATTTCATATTTTTTTCACCTTGGCTGAATCTGATTGGACTTGATGATGATGATTTTGTGCTTATTTTTGTCTTGATTTCATGGTTTTTAGGTTATTTCATACTATTAGTAAACATAGGGACCAATTTGTAAATTATGTAAAAGTATTTTAAGACCTTTTTGGCTCAGCTGAGAGCTTTGTCAGCCATGATATCTATGATTTATGTGTTTGTAAAACTATTTTAGGTGTTTTTAAGACTTTAGGGATCATTTTGTAATTTTAAAAAGTTTAAGGACTAAATTATAAAATACGGTAAAATCATGTTTTATGGCTAAAAGTGCTTCACTGAACCTTCATGTATATTTTTGCCATGATTTTTGTGTTTATTTTAGCTAGTTTGATGATTTTTTATGATGTTTTGTGATGTTTGTCGATGTAGAGGTCAAAATGCAAATTTAGGAAATTTAAGGAATATTTTGCAAAAAGCTAAAAACTTTTGTTTCAAGGCCAAGGTGTTGGCTGAATCCTTGTGGTTGTTTTATTGTGTTTTTCATATGTATTTTCATATGTTTGTGATATTTTATTTTTTTCCATGCAGGGACTAAAATGTTAATTTTCAAAAGTTTATGGACTCAATAGCAAATTTTAGTCTTTAAGGGTAAAACAATCATTTTTGTCATTTTTGAGATCTTTATTTTTCCTATGGCCTTCCGTAGGGGCATAAAAATTTTTAAAACTTTTCGTATTCTCTCGATTTTTGTAGGGTACAAAATGAAATTTTTTAAAGTTTAGGGGCTTAATTGCAATCTTTGCATTTTAAGCCAATTTTAGAACTTTAATTTCCCTATATAGGGTAAATCCATCATTTTATGATTATTTCAGTGTTTAGTAGGGTGCCAGGATACTTTTATGTCAAAAGTATACCTAAAGGCATTTTGATAATTTTACCTAGAACATGTCCTAGATAGCAACCGGTACGCTTCTATGCTAAAGGTGCATATTTAGGATACATTTGTCATTTTATCAGCATATTAGTGTCCATTACGATACTCGGGTACTTTCAAGTCAAATGTATATCCTAAGGGCATTTCGATAATTTCTTTTGAGCCAAGTCTTAGGTAAGCATCTGGATGCTTTTAGGCCAAAAGTGCATATTTAGGATAGGTTCATATTCTTATTATCATTTTAAAGTCTTTAGGATAATCAGGATACTTTTATGTTGAAGGTATATCTTAAGGGCATTTCTATAATTTTGCATTAGAACCAAGTCCTATGTGTTTACTAGGATACTTTCATGTTGAAAGTACACATTAGGAATAGGTTCTTTAAATTGGACCATTTTTAGGTTTTAGGTTTAATATTTTTCACAAAATCGGATAATTTTTTTTAAAATTAAAGCGATGTCTCCTAATTAAAATAGTACTGGATTTCTTTCCAGAATATGCGAGGGGCTTTGTGGATTATAATAATAAGGCATCCTCTTTGAAATGAAAGTTAGGAATTTTCAATTTTTTGTAAAAATGAAACCTTTCATATTCCACAAGTTATTTAACGAGATATGAAAGAGAATGCTAGAAAGCCTTCATGTCCTCTTGGTCCTTTAGAAGGTGTGAAAGATATTTTAATTGCCAAAAATAATAATAAAACCTAACTTTCTCGAAATAATAAATATGTTTAATAAAATATTAAGGGAATTATAATTAAATATAAAATATTAAAACCAAATAGAATTCAAAATTTAAATTAACACATGATTAATGAGGTATCGATTTTTGGGCCTCACAAGAGGGTTGATCCTTACTCGTGATTATAATTGACTCCTGGACCCTTTCACGTGATCTCTCGTATCAACCTAGACTTCGATTTTGTTTTTAGGGGTTTCGTAACCCTCAAAAGATAAACTTTGATGCTGGTCAATTTAACCTAATAAATAAATCGGTGGCGATTTCAAAATAAATGATCGTTTTGTAATGACTATTTAGAGTTAAGTTGGGTAAGCAATTCATCTTAACAATTTAGTCTCCAAACATGTAAAAATAAACAATAATAATAATAATAATGATAATGATAATGATAATGATATGGCCCCTTAAAATATAAAATAATAATATATATAAGAATAAAAGGTATATCTACCATTTTAAGTCAGGTTGGTTAGGATTTGTATCAGGGCCATGTTGTGACACCTATGCCCTAAAATTGATAAAAACAAAAATGTAGAAATTTAAAAAAAGAATTGACCCTTCCAACAAAAGAATTGACTTTTTAAGCAAAAATGCTTATGGACTAGGTTCATTTTATGGGGGCTCAGTTCCACTGAGTAAAACTATATGTACATTAGTACAAACATTATATAGATATACCTAACATTCATAAGAGCAAAAATACATAAATTTGAGAAAGAGAATCAGCCTTTTCAACAAAGAAACTGACTCCTTAGGCCAAAAATCTTATAAAAAGTTGATTCCCTAATATAAAGTAACATCTACATTAAACCTATTTATGGGTCGAGCTTAGACAGGTTGTTAATGCTTTTGGTGCATGCTAGCCCCAAATATGGGTATTGTTTTCTAACCAAGCTTAACCTTAGCTACCAAAGTGATACCTAGGCTAGGCCTAGCTCACCCAAATTCCAAGATAATACTGTAGGCATTTAACACTAATTTCTAAGATGAACACATAAAAGACATAAGAGAAAACAATGAATTTGTAAATAAAATATTGCAATGAGAAAGACATTAATCTAGAAGACAATAAGCAGTTGTGATAGACACTAAGGCCTTCGATGAAAACAAAATGATAAAGATCATTGTCTTAATCAATAGAAGAAACTCTTAAGTATAGTTTAATAAATTTTGACTATTGACAACGAAACTTAATCTTCCTTTATTTGTCCACTTTAATCACCCACTTAACCTTTTTAAAATGACAAAAACATTTACAAAAGTAAAAAAAAGACTTAACAGTAACAAAACCCAAATATTAAGATATTCATTTTTATCAAAGAAAATGAGTAAAAAAGGATTTGATGATGGCTAATATAGGTGGGTTTAAGTAAACTGGATTTCCTTTTTGGAAGATGTTGATGACATCAATGGCACTAGTAATGATGATGTCGATGTTTGGTAAAGTAGAAGAAAGTGAACAATAGGTTAAAGAAAGGGAAAATGCTAACTTTTTAAAAGAAAAAAAAAAGAGGAAGTTTAGGTTTAGCTATGGTATTGGGCTCTTGAGAGATTTTTGTTGTTAAGGTATTGCTAGGTGTAGGATGATGAGAATGCAACAGTGTTTTGAGGATAACAAAAAGGAATAATTAAAAAAAAAAAAAGAATAGACCCCTCCACTACATGAACTGACTCCTTAGGCCAAAAATGCTATGTAGACACCTTGTTTTATTAGGGCCTCTAATTGAATTTTTTCTTGATTTTAGGGGTTAATTAGATTTTTCTATGTTTAGGTCCTTTTGGATGAGTTATTAAGGATAGCGAGGTCTATTAAGGTTTTAGATTGTTTCTATGAGCATAGTTTAATGAAATTAGGTATTTGAGCTGAGGTTTAGGGGGCAAATGCTAGATTTGGAAAATCAAGACTTGGTCCTAAAAATTCGAGTATGTCAAAAGATGATTGATGTATATCTCTTTGGTGAGTTAGAGTTATTATTGAGGTCGTTAGGATGAAAAAGAAACTTGTTAAAAGTTGAAATTAAAAGTGAACAATAAGTGAAAAGTTAACTATAAAAAGTCAACCTTATTACCTATAGTTAAATTTTTAAATTAGATGAGTTTTGGAGCTCAGATTTCAAACTTGATTACATCAATATGAAATTAAATATTGACTTTAGGCAAAAAAAGTATAACTGAGATCGGGTTATTAAAGATATCAAGAATTAACATGTTGATCATTAGGGGATATTTTTGCTATAGGAAGGAACATCCAATTGCACTTTTATGATAACATTTCATGATTAATTGGATGAAAAGAAAATTTATGCATAGATTAGTTTGTGAATAGCTTGGTCAATTTTAGCTTGGCCAAAACATGGAAATTGTGCTCATTTATTAAGTAAGGATACAAGGGCTATCTCACTTTAATTTGTTACGACGGTTAGTAGTTAGTCTAATCACACCTTAAGGTAATTTAAAGTTAGCTCATTAACACTTAGCCTATAAATAGGAGTGTTTGGCTAATTACTAAAATGTTACATTCATTTTAAAAGATATTAGCCAAATATCTATAATTTTCTCTTTATTTCTCTCATTTTTCTTAGAGGAAAGAAAGCTTGGTTAGGTAATTTTCTTGCTTGATCTCTTTAATTTTCAACTCATAACATGATTTTTCATTTGGTTGATTCTTGATCTTGCTTAAGTGTAGTTAGACTAGCATGTTTTATATTCTCTTGGTTTTGGCCATTCTTCTTTCTCATAAGATAATGATATTTTCCTGATTTGAGTTAGGTATAAGTTCATTTTGATGAGATTAATATATGATTCAATGATTAATTAAAGAAATAAATTTGAAATCATCATAATGTAAACAAACCTAGTGTTCAAATAAGAAAAAAATTCATATATCTAGGTTTTGGCCGTACCATTTTTATAGATCTTGATGTTTTGAGCTTAATTGAGTTGAGATCTAAGTCTTATGATTTGAAATTATGAAGTTCAAAGATGAAATCCTGAATTCATGAGCTAAAATTAGGTTTAAGCAAGCTTGAGAATGCATGAATGAGTTTGGCTACATTGCATTTTTTGTAGATCATGTTTGACCTTGGTGGATTGTTGACGATCTTGCATGTTTTGATGATTTAAGTTTAGATTTAGCTTAGGTAAGCTGAAATTGGGATTAATTTGATGAAATCATGAATTGAAATGATAAGCTTGCAATTGATTTATGATCAAGCTTGCTTTTTATGTTTTGATTATAAATTGATGAGAATTAAAATGACAATGCATGATAGATAAGTATGCCTTGGCTTTGATAGGCTTGTCCAAACTAGTTTTGGATGTTTGGAATTGTGATTGATTAGTTGCTAGTAGATAATAATAGATAGCATGCTATATGTTTGTTAAAATGTTTGTTTGTAGTGTTTTTATTTATGTTTTCATAAAAAGAACCCCTAAGCTTAAGTCTTGGCTCCTTCAATCAATGATTAAGTTAAGTTTTATAAATAAGTTCTTTAAGAACAACTTAGGGACATTTAAATAAATGTTTGAATTTATAACTGATTAGGAGCTAAAAATAATTTTCTACTTGCTTTTAATTAGTTTTTGGTAATTGAACTTGTAAAGTCCTTCTAGGAGGCATTAAAGGTTGTCTTAATGTGTTTATTATTGATGTTTAGGTTCATTTAATTACTGGTTGTAGCACTTAAGTGAGTGGCGTTGGTGTACTTCTCACTTGTTTAGAATAATTGAATATAAATAAAAGTGACGAAGATGAGTCATTCGCCTAACACTGAAGCTTTTTGTCGATAGTGGCATTTAGAGCTCTAGGTTGAGTAGCTTAGAAATTTTTGTTGTTCCCTTCCCTTTCACATATATAGAATGTCTTTTGCTTTACCAATGGATGTTTGAATGTCTACAAGTTAGTTATAAAGATTCGCCATAAGTGTTCATGCACACATTTTGTTATTAAGTTACAGTAATTTTCCAACACAGTAGTTTTGACAAAAGAAATATTTTTGTCAACATTGCTGGTGGTATTATTTTTTTAATATTTTTATTGTAATCCTCAATGAATTAGCAGCGTAATAAGCTTTTGAAACATCCAATTTCGTGGTCAAACATGCTCAAAAGAAATTTCACAACATGAGTTATTCAGATGGCTCTGTTTTAGCGCTTAAACTATACGAGTTGTTTTAGAGATAAATATTCTTTTAGATTTTTCTCATAATTTTATATTAAAATAGGATAAATAATATTTCCAACCATATATGGCTTATTAGGTGCGATTTCGATCAAACCAGGAATAAAATTCAAGAAGTAAGTTGTTCAGACATGCTGTGCTATGCAGCAACATCCGATTAAAAACTTCAATTGATGCCCAAAATGATTTTCTGGGAATTTTTTTGTGTATTTTTAAGTTGGAGTATATTGAGTTATATTTCACACGAATTTTAGTTTGTGATTTTATATGGTCAGTGTCACATGTAGTTAGATGTGAATCCTAACCTGCCAAACTTAGAAAGCAAATAAATCCCTTATTTCTCCATATATTTACTCTTTTATGTTTGGGAATGAGTTATCAAAGTGTGTCGCTCACTCAAGTTAACCCTAAAAATTCATTACAAAACAACCATTCCACCAATCTATTTTGGCTAATTGAGA
>JAQSVH010032980.1:0-10437 GCA_029448705.1 Adansonia digitata | reverse complement strand
TTTTAATTTTATTTTAATTATTGGTTATTTCCTACTAGTTTCATGGGAACTAGTCTAGTTGATATCCAACATCTCACCAACTAACTTAGTTGGTTTTTAATTACCAATTAGTGATGTTATCAATGCAATCATGATAATATATTTGTGAATGACCACTAATGGCAAATCAAATTAATGCATTTCAACTTTTGATGCAAATTAATGAATGAATAAAAATAAAATAAAGAAATCAAAAAAAGAAAAAGAAAGAAAATAATTTGGTAGAATGGAGGGAGGAAGCCAACGGCAAAAAAGGGCCACCACCTTTTTTTTTTCTTGCCGTCTCTCCCACCTTGGAAAACCCTGGAGAAAATTTTCAAATAATAAGGGCCTTTCATAGTCAAATTTAGCCATTTTTCCTTGAAATTCTCAAGAAATTTTAAGTCTTCAAGCTTTTTAGGTAATTTCATTCATGAATCTTGTAATTTTTGCTTATTTTCATTATTTTCTTCATTTTTGTGAGTCAAAAAAAACATGTTAAAGCTCATGGATTTCATCCATGTTGAAAGGCTAAACATGTTGACAATGATATATTTTCTATATATTTGTTGTTATTCTTTTTTTTATTAGTTGTGCTTTGATTTTTTTTATATATTTTTGTTGTTGTTGTGATCTTGATTTTGTTGTATAGGTGTTTATGTTGTTCTTTTCTTGATGTTTGTCTGATAATATGTTTGTTAAATACTTTTTGTATATTTATTTTTGTGATTTTGTTTTTATTTAAGCTTGGTAGTAAATATTTATGTTCATTTTTAGTATTTTATATATCAAAACATGCTTAGATTTTATGCTTCTTGGTTTGGCCGAAACTGGTAGGCTGATTTGGTGATGATTTTGTGCTCATTTCTTGGTGATAATTTTATGTTTTCTTGCATTTTTAGGCTGTTTTATAATACTAGAAAATATAGGTATTAAATTGTAAAATATGTAAACTTATTAAGTGTTATTTTTGGTTTGGTATAGAGTTTCATGGGCTGTTAGAAAACTGATTTTGTGTGTTTTGGAACACGTTTTAGGTGATTTTAACATTCTAGGGGCCATTTTGTAATTGTACAAAGTTTAAGGATTAAATTGCAAATACGCAAAAATCATATTTTATGGCCAAAAGTGCTCGACCGAACCTTCATGTACATATTTTTACCATGATATTCCTGTTGATTCTTTGCCAGTTTGATGATTTTTAATGATTTGTTTGTGGTATTTTACCATGCAAGGGTCAAAATGTAATTTTATAAAGTTTAAGGGTTACTTTGCAAAACATAAAATTTTTTGGTTAGGGCAAGGTTTTTGGCCGAATCTTTGTTGATATATTGGCTGCATTTTCATGCATAATTTCCCATGATTTTTTGTGATTTTTTTAAGTTATTTTATTATGTAAGGACTAAAATGAAGATCTAAAAAGGTGTAGGGACTAAATAGCAAATTTCTATATTAAAAGGGTAAAATATTCATTTTAGTGGTTTTAAAAATTTTTATTATTTCTATGGCATTCCGTAGGGGTATAGAAATATTCAAAACTTTTCGTATTTGTTCGGTTTTTTAAGAATACGGAATGTAATTTTTAAAAAAACCAAAGGTTAATTTGGTAATTTTGCTCATTGAGATTCTCTTACACTAAAGGTGAGCATCTTAGGATTCTTTTAGCCTCTTAAGATCATTTAAAGGTCCATTAGGGTTACCGGGGTACTTTCATGTCGAAGGTACACCTTAGGGGCATTTTGGTCATTTTACCCATCGGGTTGCTTTTACGTCGAAGGTGAATTTTTATGGTTGGTTTAACCTACCAAGATCATTCTAAGGTCCATTAGGGTTACCAGGGTACTTTCATGTCGAAGGTATGCCTTAAGGGCATTTTGGTTATTTTTCTCACCGAGATGCTTTTACACCGAAGGTGAATTTTTAGGATTGATTTAACCTACCAAGATCATTTTAAGGTCTATTAGGGCTACCGGGTACTTTCATGTCGAAGGTATGCCTTATGGGCATTTTGGTCATTTTGCACACCGGGATGTTTTAACGCCGAAGGTGAATTTTTTAGGATTGGTTTACCCTTCCAAAATCATTTTATGGCTCATTAGAGTTATCGCGATACTTTTATTCAAAGGAGTATCTTAAGGATATTTTCGTAACTTTGTATTTAAATCATATCTCATGTAAATGTAGGATACTTTCAATTCGAAAGTACACATTAAGAACATGTCCATCATATTATGTCATTCTTAAGTCATAGAATCTGTACTTTTTTATAAAAAAAATTATTTTTATAAATAAGGCAATGTCTCCTAATTAAAATAATATGTAAGATTCTTACCAGTATATGTGAGGAATTCTATAGATTATTTTAATAGCGAGATAAACTTTTCAAATAAGAAGTTGAGATTTTTTTCAATTTTAAAACAAAATAAAACCTTTTATATTCCATATGGTTCTCCGATGGGATATGATTGAGAATTCGTGCCCACCTGGTTCCCTAGGAGTGTACGAATAATTTTGTGATATCTAGAAACATTAAAACCCGACTTTCTCGAAATAATAAACTTTCATAATGAAATACTATAGGAATTATAATTAAACATCTAATGTTGAAACCGAATAAAAATTAAAATTTAAGTTAACACATGATTAATAAGGTACCAATTTTCGAGCGTCATGAGAGGTTCGATCCTTACTTGTGATTGTAACAGACTCCCAAATCCTTTTATATCTTTGGTATGATCGCGGGCCTTGGAGTTTATATTCTAGGGTTTCGTAACCCTCGAAATACAAACTTTGGTAGGTGGCCAATCTCACTTAACCCAAATAGATTGGTGGCGACTCCAAATAAATAGTCATTTCATAATGACTATTTAAGGTTAAGTCGAGTAAGCGATTCATCTCGATCACCCAATCCCTAAAAATAAAAAGATATCAATAATGATATGGCCTATACAAATAAAAGAATATAAAATAATAATAAATTTAATAAATATAGGAGTGATGGCCATTTAAGTCGAGCTTGGTTAGGATTCGTATCCGGGTTACGTTGCGATAGTGGGCAGTGGGATCTGTAGTCCCATTATATTTTTCAAACTCTGGCACCTTGAATTTATGCGAAATAACAAGACTAGAAACCACTCCTAGAGCCTTTGCATCTACAATTCCAAATTTATCACTTTGCTCGATAGCTCGAAGACATTTCTCTACAGATTGGTATTTGTTTAAGTTTTCATCATTTTTCAAAGGCCATTTTCCCTTTCTTGTTTTGCTTGTTCATCAAGACCTGGTACTATAGGTATAGCGGGCGAAAAGCCTTGAACTAAATGTGGTGCTGTTATAGGATTGAGATAAATGAATGGTTGAGTTGATGGAATTCTTACTGTCGGGGCATGTTGTTCATGCAAAGCTACTTCATGCACATTAGTAGCCTCGATACCACCATTTAGATTACTTTTGAGGTTGGCCGATCCTTTGCCAGCATCAATAGTGCTCATTTATCCATTATCCTTTAAAGCTTCAGACAATAGTTTTGTCAGTTTTGCCATTTGAGATTAAAGTTCTTCATTCCTATAGGTTGATTATTCTTGAGATTCTCTGTACATGAGTTCTAGTCGCTCAATACGAGATTGATGATTGTTCTCCATGGCTTTACGACGGGCATGAGTATTGTAGGATGGTGAGCTAAAGATTCTATGTTTTGGGACACCTTCACTTTAGATTATTGACAAATTAGACCTTTAGAATGTGCCATTGCATGACATGAAAATGGATGTGAATTCATGAAGTAGAAAAAGAATTATGTCATTGATGCAAAGCAGAAAAAGAATAATTGTTATTGATGCAAATGCAAAAAGGACAATTGGATTAAGAAATAGCTCCACCAATAGCATCTTTCATTGAAGATGCTATTGAAGTAATCAAAGTCTTGAATACATATGGTTACATTCAAAAATGCTTGGCATGATTACATTGTTTAATCACATGTTCTAAGAAATATTGTAATTCTCATTTATGAGCTCCAATGGGTAGGATGCTACATGCTAGAGATCAAGCCGCGTCCATCATATATCCGGCCTCCAACTGAGCTGCTTGAATTTGTTTAGTGAGATGGTGATGATGAGTCTGATAATATTGGAGTGCCTGATGAACTATTTGTTGCCATTCTTGCTCTGATTTTTCTAAGGCCCGTACTAATTCATCCATCTAGTTTTGTCGAGCTTGCAAGGACTGCTCTAAGCTTGGAACCTTGACTGTTAACGTCTCATTCTTAACCTGATTCACTCTCAAATCTTAAACTCTAGCTTCTAATCGTGCATTTCTCTTTGATAAATTGATGCGAGGGTTGAGCTCTGATAAGCTTCTCTTTACTGTCTTAACAGCTTCTTTCACTGATGCAGTTCTTTTTCGAGGGTAGTAATTTTTATTCTCCACTTGATTAAAAACTTGCCTCGACATCGTGATTTGTTTGCTTTGTTGATGGCCACATAGTTTTTCCTTGGACTTTGGAGATCTTCTTTAAGATGATTCTTCTCCTTATCAGCTTGTTTTACCTCACCTTCACATAGATAAAGGTCCATCTCCAATTAACTCTTTTCCTCATTTAGGTGGGCAATTTCCTTGGTAAGAGTTGTCTTTTCTTGTTCAAATTCCCATTTAAGCAATTCGATTTTAGAAGGGAATTCTTCATCAACATATACAATAGCGGATGAAGGCAAGGCATCATTGATGTGACGTATCTTTCGTTCATTATACCTTAAGGTCACACTACTTCCTCTTCAGTAACGAGTTTGTCTCCAAGCACGAAAGGCTGACTGAATTTTGACTTATAATCCAGCTCACCATATTCAAGGCCACATACCTCTAGGTCTTGAATAAAAGGGACAAATTACCGACACTAAAATTATCAAAGGATCAAAATAGGTGTGTAGCTGGTACTTCCCTATAACCCGATGAGTGGCACACAATTGTAATCCCTACATTTGTGCATGATGGTTTGTGGTGAGAACCAAGCAACATTCCATGTCACTTTATCCCTATTGTGATTCTGAAGTTTTTGGATCCACTGTTCTTAAGACTTTTTATGAAGCCATTCCTTCTCGAGGACTTTGGAGATAAGACTAAAGTCAGGGAAAAAATTATATGGCCTCCTCATTTCTTCCGGGCAAATATGGCTAACAAGCCATAAGTAAAGCATAGGTGCTTATCTAATTAAACGTCCTGTCCCTATTTTCTTGCAAAAATTAAGGGCTCAAATGGTTTTGGTGATGATAGCAGGTGTCAGGTTAATGTTGCAACACAATCGAGAAATGAGATCCACCACCACCACTTCGACATAAACTAGCGTCTTCAGGAAAATGACTAGGCCATATATCACCAAAGCTAATAGATCTTGCATTTTCCAAACATTAGCGGTATTTGCCATTGCCTTTTTCAAACTAGCCCATAAAATGCACTCACCATTTCTTTTCTTTTTTTGCTGTGACCCTCAATCTACGCCTTGGGTGCACTGAGAATCTAGGCCAATCTTTTCTTAAAAGTTGGAGGGTTCAATGCCTTGTAATATATTCTATCAGTCTTGGCCCTTTTTATGTTGAGTAGCAAGGTATATTCCTTTACTGTAGGGGTCAAATCCTCATGGTTGAAGGTAAAGCTTGATATGCGGGGTTCCAAATTGGAAAGCAGCCTACAGCAGATTAACATCCAAATGGACCTAGAGTAAATGGGCAATGTCCCCATATCTCTTTGTGAATGATTCTTTCTTGGTACTATCCCAACTGGTCCATATATATTTTAGATCTTGCCAATCATTCTGATGATACCCTATTTTGAACTTTTGATGCCCTGTCAAGATATACTCGGGTTTTAGGACATCCCCATCTTTACACCTTGTCACTTGGACCAGGCTTAAACTTCCTCGAAAGATTTTAACTCTAAGGCAGACTGTTGCTCCATGACAAACACCCCTTGGTAAACACTACACCGTTAGCCAATTATCCTATGGCAATAATAATAATGAAATGATGCATGCATGCAAAAGAGAACAAAAAGAGATGATAAGTTAGCAGTTGTACAAAGAAATAAGCACACAAAGGAACAAAAGCAACAAAATGAAAATGCCACGCAAAAGTTTGCCCCAAGAATAAACAGGATGATACATAGGGGCAAGCATAACAATCAGATAGCAACACAGCATATCTACGCTAAGATTACCTTTACACATGGTGATACAATACCATGTGAAGACAGGCCTGACCAAACAAGTGGTGATATTCGTTTGTCAATATCTGCATTAAGTCATTAGCATGGTGACTTATTTTGGTCAGATTATGAACTTTTGGCATCGTAGGTGTGAACATTCGCTCGTTATCACCCACTTGTTAAGGAAGGGTGAGCCATAGACATTATAGCATACCCTAAAGAAATGATCATAAAAATAACATGACAAATGTGAGCGACAATGTTTACCTATCATCGCTTGTATAATATGGTATATATGAGTAAAAGTAAGAAGTATCTCCCTGAGTGACCTTATTCTTCGGGTTATTCTATCTGCATTTCGATATAGTTTGACATGGTTTGGCTCGTAGGGCTCACTATATGAGTTTAAGTAGATGCCTAAATAGGTGTCTAAATCACTTCTTTGTCTGGTCAAGACAGCGAGGCACCCCGATCCTGGGCTTATCATAGGTTTGGCAGAATAGGTTCAACTCGATGGATGTATTTCTTTATGCAAATGTGGAGGGTTACTTATGAGAGACATAGGTAATTTACATCCCAGAAGGTCTTGCCATGCCTATGCGGAGGGTTACTCATGAAGGCGGATGGCTCACTTCCCCCTAATAATTAGGATCCTAGCCTCATCATGGTGTTTAGTGGGAATCTAGTGCAAAATAAAAGTGCACGATGTGTGTCAGGAAAACTATCAAACTTTTTATTTTACTCCATATTACCATACTTATTCAAATCGATATTTATTTAAAAAGAAAGCGATCCTAAAAAAAATCACAAAATAAAGGTATAAAAAGTAAAAGATTAGAAGGCAAAAAAGAGAGGGAATTATATCTAAATAATTATAGAAATCAAAGAACCAAGAACCGATAAGAAGTAGCTAGTTTTTGGCCTAACTCTCTAAGTTTTTCCCTAACAAAGTTGCCAAGTTGTTGATGTTCCACGTGCCTAGTCTTTACAAACTTTAGATGATCCAAAGGGCCAAAGCATGCTCGACTTAAAAAATATGGTGATGTTTGACATGGAGTAAAAGATCATCGGGTGAATTTTTTATCCTACTTGTCTTGGATGGCCACCACAAAGTGGCCATAAACTTGGAGTCACCACCGATCATTTTAAGTTAGGCATGACCGGATGCCTATTGAAAATAATACCAAAATTTCTTTGTTTTGGGTTCGGGAGTTGGTTACGTATGGGGAAGGATTAGCACCCTCACAACGCCCGAAAATCAGTACCATCTAACTATATCTTACTGGAATCTTGGTTTCTTCAGTTCTATTTTTATAATTATTTAAATATAATTCCTTCTAATGCAGGAAATTTTGGTAAAGATACGAGTCCGGGTTTTAATGAAAATTTTATCACTTATGCACCTCGGAGAGGTGAGAAACATAGGGTTTTCTGATGAAAATGATCTTCGGACACATTTTTTTTTAAAAAAAATCAAATATCTCTTGTTCGACACTAGAGAGATATCGACACGAGATATCATTTTGTGATTTTGAAAATAAGTTTTAAAGCATGAGTGCTCGAGGTCCTTACAAGAGGAAACGTATCAGCAAGATAGGAAATAAAACAATAAATAAATCCGCATAAAAATAAATACATAAAATACATAAACTAGAGGGAAGATCGAAATGTATCTCCTAGTTGTCTTCGATGATTGATGAATAATCGAGACAACAAAGTTGAAACTTAGTCAGATTCAGTGAAAATTTGAGGAGAGAAAAAAGATTTCGGTGACTCGAGGATGTCCTGAAAAAAAGTTTAAATTTTAGAAGAAATGTGGAGAGCGAGGTTGGAGTATCCTTTCAAAAGAGTGGGTAGGAGTATCCCTAAAGGTGAAAATTTGATATCATATTGAGGTAAAAGCGAGGTTAGAGTATCCCCTCAGAGTAGTGGGTTTCGAGTATCCCTAAAAATAAAAATCTTTGACGTTAAAAAGGATAGGTCATATTTTTGAAAAAAGAGAATCTTTAAAAATCGAGAGCTAAAGTTTTGGCTAAAATGTTTCTCTTTTGTTTAGCCTTGGTCCTAGTCTAAAGGGCTTGGCCATGGGAATGAGTCGAGTAGATCATGAGGCATTTGAACGCTTCAATAAGAGCGTTTCAAAAATTAGGCTATAAACAGAGGACAGCATTGCATCGTTTCTTTTTCTGAATTTATTTTGAGCTCATTCAGAGGTCCTCAAGGGTAAATGAGGTACCGTTGGAAAGGTAACTCAATGAGAATTAATGTAAAAGTATTTCAAAAATCCTAAAAAATCACTTTCTAGGCGAAATTAATTTTTGAACTTCACGTTGTCTCGACACTGGCAGCATGTACAGGGTTAAGGTATGATGTTTTTTAAAAAATCATTTCAGATTCATCCGGAATCATTAAAATGAGAATAATACCTTTTCGAAAAGGGAATTTTATTAACTTTATGGGAAAAACATTCAAGGGATTCAAAATGTTATCTGTTAGGTCGAAACAGCCTAAATAGTAAACTATTTACTAGATCTAGGGTTTTTCGACGGCAAAGATTCAAAAAAGCATAACTATTTCATCCAAGATGATCTGAAGGTAAATGAGATATTGTTTGAAAAGTAATTTGACACCCTTCAATGGAAAAATATCAATACATTCCAGATAAATCATTTTTTATTTTTAAATAATTTTTCAAAACCAGACAGCTGTGCTACCAGAACAAAACGGGGGAGGTGTTCGGTATTTTTGGTTATTCATTGGGTTAAGCTTGGGTCATGGATGTTCAAACATCCGCAACCGAGATAAGGGCTTAACATAGGTGTCATGAGTTCATTCCACAGTCCTAGAGTAGTTTGGGATGATGAAACAACCCATTGACCATGCCATCATGAGGGTGTTTGGCTAAGGACCAAGTATTCACATTTTTCCACTAAAGAAACTTCGTTTCATTTTTTTGAAAGCTAGTATTCTTATACTCATTCTTCCATGAATCCAGAACTGAATGCTTGCTTTACCCCCAAGGTTGGAAAACCAACTTCATAAAAATCTTAGCTCGTGCTATTCTCCATGTATGGGAGATAGCATGTGCCTAACTTGGGGGTACTCTTTGAAATCAGGTTTTCTAGGAATAAAACAAATATCTCAACACAAAAAAAATGCCACAAACATGATATAGAACATGGAAAACATGTATGCACAAAAGAAAAAGAATGCATGGAGATGATAGATAGATGCATGAACATACTTAGGATGAACATGCTAGAAAAAAGCATTTTTATTTCATAGAACCTATTAAGCTGCTAGGAAATGTATGGGCATACCTATGATATGTTAAGATGCATGCTTTAAACATGAGATGCATATGTGACTGTGGAAGTCACATGGTCAGGTCATATGGATAGAGGCTATTATGGTGATGAAAATTTAAAGGGACAACATGCTTAGTAGACACTAAGAAAAACATCAAGATCCTAAACTACCACAACCAAAGCCATAAAAAATGCACAGAAGTCTTATGATGGCCATAAAAGTATAGAAAGAGTTTACGAACATGATGTTAATGACAAAACAGAAACTACAAAAATCAAGATAAAATGTATATACCAAAAAACTTAAAATTTTCTTTGTCTCAAAGTAGTGGCTATGATCTTAATTTTTTTTTCTCCTTGCTATTATTTAGCAAGAAAAGGATGAAAAGAAGTATCCTTTTTAGTCGTATGGCTGATGGTGAGGTTTTTTAAAGATCAAAATGTGTGGAAAGTTGGGTTCTTAAAGGTTTTCCAGTGGTGGTTTGAGGTAGCTATGGGAATGGAGTATGGGAGTCAATGAAATAGTGTTTTTGGGGCTTAGAATGGCTGGAGGATTTATGGGGATGTGTGAAGAGTTTTTTGGAATTGCTGGAGAATTTTTTTGATAGTTGGGAGCTTTTTTTTTTTTAGGTAGCTCCCTCTGAGGTGCCCCTATTTTCTCTTAGTTTAGCCCATCCTTTTTTAGAAGATAATACAAAGGGCCTCATTAATTTTTCTTCTGCAGCAGGGCATATCTTCAACTGTCGTGTTTAGTTGACTTTTTTCTTATTGGTTTTGCCATGCTGATCAAGGGGGTAGAAAGGCTGTGAAAGCCTACAAGTTAGAGATATGCCTGCCACCCTCTTACACCTATATATTTTATGAAAGTGACCTTTGTCATTAATTGTTTGGACTCCAAAATTTTGTTAGAATCCGT
>JAQSVH010032969.1:0-10438 GCA_029448705.1 Adansonia digitata | reverse complement strand
AATTCTATAATATGGTGCAAAGAAAAGGTTTTCTTATGAAACCAAAGCATCAATGTCATTTATCCCAATGAGTGGAATGAGTTTATGTTGCCCAATCATGAAAGGAAAGGATATTATTAGGTGATTCATCTTTGTCCTAATTGACAAACGAACTTTAGCTCTAAAAAAAGGTGAAAAGAAAGGTTTTCTTATGAATCCAAAGCATCAATGTCGTTGATCCTCATGAGTGGAATGTGTTTATGGTGCCCAATCATGAAAAGGAAGGAGATTACCATGTGAATTCGTGTTTGTCCTAATTGAGAAATGAACATTAATTCTAAAATTTGGTGCAAAGGGAAGCTTTTCTTATGAAACCAAAGCATGCTTGCCATTTATCCCAATGAGTAGAATGAGTTTATGATGCCCAATCTTGAAAAGAAAGGATATTATTTGGTGCTTTGTCTTTGTCCTAATTGACAAACGAACTTTATTTCTAAAAAAAAGTGAAAGAAAAGGTTTTCTTATGAAACCAAAGCATCATTGTCATTTATCCCAATGAGTGGAACGAGTTATGGTGCCCAATCATGAAAAAAAAGGAGACTAGCATGTGAATTCGTGCTTGCCCCAATTAAAAAATGAACATTAATTATAAAAAATGGTGGAAAGATAAGCTTTTCTTTTGAAACCAAAGCGTCAATGTCATCTATCCTGAAAAGGAGAATGAGTTTGTGGTGCGCAATCACCAAAAAAAAGAGATTATTATATGAATCCGTGTTTGTCTGAACTAACAAATGAAATTTAACTCTAAAAAATGGTGGAAAGAGAAGCTTTTCTTGTGAAACCAAAGCATCAATGCCATTTATCCCAATGAGTAGAATGAGTTTATGGTACCAATCATGAAAAAAAAAGAGATTAATATGTGAATCCAAGTTTATCCCAATTGAGAAATGTAGCTGAATTCCAAAAAATGGTGGAAAGAGAAGCTTTTCTTACGAAACCAAACAACCAATGTCATTTATCCCAATCAAGAGAATCAGTTTATGGTCCTCAATAACGGAAAAATAAGAGATTATTATATGAATCTGTGTTTGTCCCAAATGACGAATGAGCTTTAACTCCAAAAAATGATGGAAAGAGAAGTTTTTCTTATGAAACTAAAGCATCAATGTCGTTCATCCCAATGAGGAGAACGAGTTTATGGTGCTCAATAATTAAAAAAAGAGATTATTATGTGAATTTGTGTTTGTCCCAAATGACAAATGAACTTTGTTTCTAAAAAAAGGTGAAAGAAAAGGTTTTCTTATGAAACCAAAGCATCAATGTCATTTATCCCAATTAGTGGAACATGTTTATGGTCCCCAATCGTGAAAAGAAAGGAGATTAACATGTGAAGTCGTGTTTGTCCCAATTGTGTAAGGAACATTAATTCTAAAAAATGGTGGAAAGAGAAGCTTTTCTTACGAAACCAAAGCCTCAATGCCATTTATCCCAATGAATAAAACAAGTTTATGGTACCCAACCATGAAAAGAAAGGATATTATTAGGTGATTCGTCTTTGTCCTAAATGTCAAACGAACTTTTCATGATTGGGCACCATAAACTATTATTAGGATATTATTAGGTACCCAATCAAACAATCTTTAATTCTAAAAAAAGGTGAAAAGAAAGGTTTTCTTATGAAACCAAAGAATCAATGTCATTTATCCCAATGAGTGGAACGAGTAATGGTGCCTAATCATGAAAAAAAGGAGATTACCATGTGAATTCGTGTTTGTCCTAATTTAGAAACAAACATTAATTCTAGAAAATGGTGGAAAGATAAGCTTTTATTTTAAAACCAAAGCGTCAATGTCATCTATCCCAAAGAGGAGAATAAGTTTGTGGTGCCCAATCATGAAAAAAAAAGAGATTATTATGCGAATCCATGTTTCTTCGAAACAACCATCAAAATTTAACTCTTAAAAATGGTGGAAAGAGAAGCTTTTCTTATGAAACCAAAGCATCAATGCCATTTATCCCAATGAGTGGAATGAGTTTATGGTGCCCAATCATGAAAAGAAAGGATATTATTAGGTGATTCATCTTTGTTCTAATTGACAAACAAACTTTAACTCTAAAAAAAGGTGAAAGAAAAGGTTTTCTTATGAAACCAAAGCATCAATGTCATTTATCGTAATGAGTGGAACATGTTTATGGCACTAATCATGAAAAGAAAGAAGATTACCATGTGAATTCATGTTTGACCCAATTGAGAAATGAATATTAATTCTAAAAAATGGTGTAAAAGGGAAGCTTTTCTTATGGAACCAAAGTATCCATGCCATTTATCGCAATGAGTAGAACGAGTTTATGGTGCCCAATCCTGAAAAGAAAGGATATTATTAGGTGATTCGTCTTTGTCCTAATTGACAAACGAACTTTATTTCTAACAAAAGGTGAAATGAAAGGTTTTCTTATGAAACCAAAGAATCAATGTCATTTATCCTAATGAGTGGAACGTATATATGGTGCCCAATCATGAAAAGAAAAGAGATTACAATTTGAATTCATGTTTGTCTCAATTGAGAAACGAACATTAGCTCTTAAAAATAGTGGAAAGATAAGCTTTCCTTTTTAAACCAAAGCATCAATTTCATCTATCCTAAAGAGAAGAATGAGTTTGTGGTGCCCAATCACAAAAAAAAAGGAGATTATTATGTGAATCCATGTTTCTTCGAATCGACCATCAAAATTTAACTGCAAAATATGGTGGAAAGAAAAGCTTTTCTTATGAAACCAAAGCATCAATGCCATTTATCCTAATGAGTAGAATGAGTTTATGGTGCCCAATCACGAAAAGAAAGGAGATTACTATGTGAATTCATGTTTGTCCCAATCGAGAAAGAAACTTTAATTCTAAAAAATGGTGGAGAGAGAAGCTTTTCTTATGAAACTAAAGCATTAATGTCGTTTATCCCAACGAGTACAACGAGTTTCTGGTACCAATCATGAAAAGAGAGGACATTACTATGTGAACCCGAGTTTGTCCCAATTGAGAAAAAAAGTTTAATTCCAAAAAAAGGTGGAAAGAGAAGCTTTTCTTATGAAACCAAAGCATCAATATCGTTCACCCCAATAAGGAGATTGAGTTTATGATGCACAATCATGAAAAGAAAAGAGATTACTATGTGAATTCGTGTTTGTCCCAATCAAGATACAAACTTTAATTCTAAAAATGGTGGAGAGAGAAGCTTTTCGTATGAAACCAAAGCACTAATGCCATTTATCCCAATAAGTGGAATGAGTTATGGTGCCCAATCATGAAAAAAAAGAAGATTACCATGTGAATTCGTGTTTGTCCCAATTGAGAAATGAACATTAATTCTAAAAAATGGTGGAAAGATAAGCTTTTCTTTTGAAATCAAAGCATCAATGTCATCTATCCGAAAGAGGAGCATGAGTTTGTGGTGCCCAATCATGAAAAAAAATAGAGATTATTATGCGAATCCATGTTTCTTCAAAACGGCCATCAAAATTTAACTCTTGAAAATGGCAGAAAGAGAAGCTTTTCTTATGAAACCAAAGCATCAATGCCATTTATCCCAATGAGTAGAATGAGTTTATGGTGCCCAATCACAAAAAGAAAGGAGATTACTATGTGAATTCGTGTTTATCCCAATCGAGAAACAAACTTTAATTCCATAAAATGGTGGAGAGAGAAGCTCTTCTTATGAAACCAAAGATTCAATGTCATTTATCCCAATGAATAGAACGAGTTTATCATGCCCAATCATGAAAAGAAAGGAGATTGCTATGTAAATCTATGTTTGTCCCAATTCACATCCCAACTTTTATTCCATAATATGGTGCAAAGAAAAGGTTTTCTTATGAAACCAAAGCATCAATGTCATTTATACCAATGAGTGGAATGAGCTTAGGGTGCCCAATCATGATAAGAAAGGATATTATTAGGTGATTCATCTTTGTCCTAATTGGCAAACGAACTTTAACTCTAGAAAAAGGTGAAAGGAAAGGTTTTCTTATGAAACCAAAGCATCAATGTCATTTATCCTAATGAGTGGAACGTATTTATGGTGACCAATTATGAAAAAAAAGGAGACTACCAAGTGAATTCATATTTGTCCCAATTGAGAAATGAACATTAATTTTAAAAAATGGTGAAAAAGAAGCTTTTCTTATGTAACCAAATCATAAATGCCATTTATCCCAATAAGTAGAACGAGTTTATGGTACCAATCATGAAAAGAAAGGACATTACTATGTGAATTCGAGTTTGTCCCAATTGAGAAAAGAAGTTTAATTCAAAAAAATGGTGGATAGAGAAGCTTTTGTTATGAAACCAAAGCATCAATGTCATTCATCCTAATGAGGAGATTGAGTTTATGGTGCACAATCTTGAAAAGAAAGGAGATTAGTATGTGAATTCGTGTTTGTCCCAATAGAGAAACAAACTTTAATTCTAAAAAATGATGGAGAGAGAAGCTTTTCTTATGAAACAAAAGCATTAATGTCATTTATCCCAATGAGTGGAACGAGTTATGGTGCCCAATCATGAAAGAAAGGAGTTTACCATGTGAATTCGTGCTTGTTCTAATTGAGAAACAAACATTAATTCTAAAGAACGGTGGAAAGATAAGCCTTTCTTTTGAAACCAAAACGTCAGTGTCATCTATCCCAAAGAGGAAAATGAGTTTATGGTGCCCAATCATGAAAAAAAAGGAGATTATTATGCGAATTCATGTTTCTTCGATACGACCATCAACATTTAACTCTTAAAAATGGCAGAAAGAGAAGCTTTTCCTATGAAACCAAAGCATCAATGCCATTTATCCCAATGAGTAGATTGAGTTTATGGTGCACAATCATGAAAAGAAAGGAGATTACTATGTGAATTTATGTTTGTCCCAATCGAGAAACAAACTTTTATTCTATAAAATGGTGGTGAGAGAAGCTTTTCTTATGAAACCAAAGCATTAATGTCATTTATCCCAATGAGTGGAACGAGTTATAGTGCCCAATTAGGAGAAAAAGGAGATTACCATGTGAATTCGTGTTTGTCCCAATTGAGAAACTAACATTAATTCTAAAACACGGTGGAAAGATACGCTTTTCTTTTGAAACCAAAGTGTGAACGTCTTCTATCCCGAAGAGGAGAATGAGTTTGTGGTGCCCAATCATGAAAAAAAGGAGATTATTATGCGAATACATGTTTCTTTGAATCGACCATCAAAATTGAACTCTTAAAAATGACGGAAAGAGAAGCTTTTCTTATGAAACCAAAGCATCAATACCATTTATCCCAATGAGTAGAATGAATTTATGGTGCCAATCACAAAAAGAAAGAAGATTACTATGTGAATTCATGTTTGTCCCAATCAAGAAACAAACCTTAATTCCAAAAAATGGTGGAGAGATAAGCTTTTCTTGTGAAACCAAAGCATCAATGCCATTTATCCTAACAAGTAGAATGAGTTTATGGTACCAATCATGAAAAGAAAGGATATTACTATGTGAATCCGAGCTTGTCCCAATTGAGAAAAAAAGTTTAATTCCAAAAAATGGTGGAAAGAGAAGCTTTTCTTATGAATCCAATGCATCAATGTCATTCATCCCAATGAGGAGATCGAGTTTGTGGTGCACAATCATGAAAGGAAAGAGGATTACTACGTGAATTCTTGTTCATCCCAATCAAGAAACAAACTTTAATTCTAAAAAATGGTGGGGAGAGAAGCTTTTCTTATGAAACCAAAGCATCAATATCATTTATCCTAATGAGTAGAACGAGTTTATCATGCCCAATCATGAAAAGAAAGGAGATTACTATGTAAATCTGTGTTTGTCCCAATTGACAAACCAATTTTAATTCTATAATATGGTGCAAAGAAAAGGTTTTCTTATGAAACCAAAGCATCAATGTCATTTATCCCAATTAGTGGAACGAGTTTATGGTGCCCAATCATGAATAGAAAGGATATTATTAGGTGATTCATCTTTGTCCTATTTGACAAATGAAGTTTAACTCTAAAAAAAGGTGAAAGGAAAGGTTTTTTTATGAATCCAAAGCATCAATGTCATTTATCCTAATGAGTGGAACGTGTTTATCGTGCCCAATCATGAAAAGAAAGGAGATTACCATGTGAATTCGTGTTTGTCCGAATTGAGAAACAAACATTAATTCTAAAAAATGGAGGAAAGAGAAGCTTTTCTTATGAAACCAAAGCATCAATGGCATTTATCCCAACGAGTGGAATGATTTATGGTTCCCAATCCTGAAAAGAAAGGATATTACTAGGTGATTCGTCTTTGTCCTAATTGACAAACAAACTTTATTTCTGAAAAAAGGTGAAAGAAAAGGTTTTCTTATGAAACCAAAGCATCAATGTTATTTATCCTAATGAGTGGAACATGTTTATGGTGCCCAATCATGAAAAGAAAGGAGATTAAAATGTGAATTCGTGTTTGTCCCAATTGAGTAACAAACATTAACTCTAAAAAATGGAGGAAAGAGAGGCTTTTCTTATGAAACCAAAGCCTCAATGCCATTTATCCTAGCGAATATAACGAGTTTATGGTACCCAACCATGAAAAGAAAGGATATTATTAGGTGATTCATCTTTGTCCTAATTGTCAAATGAACTTAATTCTGAAAAAAAGGTGAAACGAAAGGTTTTCTTATGAAACCAAAGAATCAATATCATTCTCCTAATGAGTGGAACGTATACATGGTGCCTAATCATTAAAAGATAGGAGATTACTATGTGAATTCATGTTTGTCCTAATTGAGAAATGAATATTAGCTCTAAAAAATGGTGGAAAGATAAGCTTTTCTTTTGAAACCAAAGCATCAATGTCATCTATCCTAAAGAGGAGAATGAGTTTATGGTGCCCAATCATGAAAAAAAAGGAGATTATTATGCGAATCCATGCTTCTTCGAATTGAAAAGCAAAATCTAACTTTAAAAAATAGTGGAAAGAGAAGCCTTTCTTATGAAACCAAAGCATTAATGCCGTTTATCCCAATGAGTAGAATGAGTTTATGGTGCCTAATCACAAAAAGAAAGGAGATTACTATGTGAATTCGTGTTTGTCCCAATCGAGAAGCAAACTTTAATTCCTAAAAATGGTGGAAAGAGAAGCTTTTCTTATGAAACCAAAGCATCAATGCCATTTATCCCAACAAGTAGAATGAGTTTATGGTACCAATGATGAAAAGAAAGGACGTTACTATGTGAATCTGAGTTTGTCCCAATTGAGAAAAAAAGTTTAATTCCAAAAAATGGTGGAAAGAAAAGCTTTACCTATGAAACCAAAGCATCATTGTCATTCATCCAAATGATGAGATTGAGTTTATGGTGCACAATCATGAAAAGAAAGGAGATTATTATGTGAATTCGTGTTTGTCCCAATCAAGAAACAAACTTCAATTCTAAAAAATGGTGGAGAGAAAAGCTTTTCTTATCAAACCAAAGTACTAATGTCATTTATCCCAATGAGTGGAATGAGTTATGGTGTCCGATCATGAAAAAAGGAGATTACCATGTGAATTCGTGTTTGTCCCAATTGAGAAACGAACATTAATTCTAAAAAATGGTGGAAAGATAAGCTTTTCTTTTGAAACCAAAGCATCAATGTCATCTATCCCAAAGAGGAGAATAAGTTTGTGGTGCCCAATCATGAAAAAAAAGGACATTATTATGTGAATCCATGTGTCTTTAAAATGACCATCAAAATCTAACTCTTAAAAATGGCGAAAAGAGAAGCTTTTCTTATGAAACCAAAGCATCAATGCCATTTATCCTAATGAGTAGAATGAGTTTATGGTGCCCAATCACAAAAAGAAAGGAGATTACTATGTGAATTTGTGTTTGTCCCAATTGAGAAAAAAACTTTAATTCCATAAAATGATGGAGAGAGAAGCTTCTCTTGTGAAACCAAAGCATCAATATCGTTCATTCAAATGAGGAGATTGAGTTTATGGTGCACAATCATGAAAAGAAATGAGATTACTATGTGAATTCGTGTTTGTCCTAATCAAGAAACAAACTTCAATTCTAAAAAATGGTGGAGAGAGAAGCTTTTCCTATGAAACCAAAGTACTAATGTCATTTATCCCAATGAGTGGAATGAGTTATCATGCCCAATCATGAAAAAAAAAAAGAGATTACCACATGAATTCGTGTTTGTCCCAATTGAGAAACGAACATTAATTCCAAAAAACGTTGGAAAGATAAGCTTTTCCTTCAACTAAAGCGTCAATGTCATCTATCCCAAAGAGGAGAATGAGTTTATGGTGCCCAATCATGAAAAAAAGGACATTATTATGCGAATCCATGTTTCTTCAAAATGACCATCAAAATTTAACTCTTAAAAATGGGGAAAAGAGAATCTTTTCTTTTGAAACCAAAGCATCAATGCCATTTATCCCAATGAGTAGAATGAGTTTATGGTGCCCAATCACAAAAAAAAAGGAGATTACTATATGAATTCGTGTTTGTCCTAATCGAGAAACAAACTTTAATTCCATAAAATGGTGGAGAGAGAAGCTTTTCTTATGAAACCAAAGCATCAATGTCATTTATCCTAATGAGCAGAACAAGTTTATCATGCCCAATCATGAAAAGAAACGAGATTACTACGTAAATCTGTGTTGTCCCATTTGACAAACCAACTTTTATTCTATAATATGGTGCAAAGAAAAGGTTTTCTTATGAAACCAAAGCATCAATGTCTTTTATACCAATGAGTGGAATGAGTTTATGGTGCCCAATCATGAAGAGAAAGGATCTGATTAGGTGATTCGTCTTTGTCCTAATTGACAAATGAACATTAACTCTAAAAAAAGGTTAAAGCAAAGGTCTTCTTATGAAACCAAAGCATCAATGTTATTTATCCTAATGAGTGGAACGTATTTATGGCGCCCAATCATGAAAAGAAAGGAGATTACCATGTGAATTCACGTTTGTCCCGATTAAGAAACGAACATTAATTCTAAAAATGGTGAAAAAGAAGCTTTTCTTATGTAACCAAAGCATCAATGCCATTTATTCCAATGAGTAAAACGAGTTTAAGGTACAAATCATGAAAAGAAAGGACATTACTATGTGAATTCGAGTTTGTCCCAATTAAGAAAAGAAGTTTAATTCCAAAAAATGGTGGATAGAGAAGCTTTTTTTATGAAACCAAAGCATCAATGTCGTTCATCCCAAGAAGGAGATTGAGTTTATGGTGTACAATCATTAAAAGAAAGGTGATTACTATATGAATTCATGTTTGTCCTAATGGAGAAACAAACTTTAATTCTAAAAAATGGTGGAGAGAGAAGCTTTTCGTATGAAGCCAAAGCATTAATGTCAATTATCCCACTGAGTGGAATGATTTATGGCGCCCAATCATGAAAAAAAGGAGATTACCATGTGAATTCATGTTTGTCCCAATTAAGAAACGAACATTAATTCTAAAAAATGGTGGAAAGATAAGCTTTTCTTTTGAAGCGAAAGTGTCAATGTCATCTATCCCAAAGAGGAGAATGAGTTTGTGGTGCCCAATCATGAAAAAAAAGGAGATTATTATGCGAATCTATGTTTCTTCAAAATGACCATCAACATTTAACTCTTAAAAATGGTGAAAAGAGAAGCTTTTCCTATAAAACCAAAGCATCAATGCCATATATCCAATGAGTAGAATGAGTTTATGGTGCCCAATCAAGAAAAGAAAGGAGATTAATATATGAATTCGTGTTTGCCCCAATCGAGAAACAAACTTTAATTCCATAAAATGGTGGAGAGAGAAGCTTTTCTTATGAAACCAAAGCATCAATGCCATTTATCCCGATGAGTGGAACGAGTTTATGGTGCCCAATCATGAAAAGAAAGGATATTATTAGGTGATTCATCTTTGTCCTATTTGACAAATGAACTTTAACTCTAAAAAAAGGTGAAAGGAAAGGTTTTCTTATGAAACCAAAGCATCAATGTCTTTTATCCTAATGAGTGGAACGTGTTTATGGAGCCCAATCATGAAAAGAAAGGAGATTATCATGTGAATTCGTGTTTGTCCCAATTGAGTAACGAACATTAATTCTAAAAAATGGTGCAAAGGGAAGCTTTTCTTTTAAAACCAAAGCCTCAATGCCATCTATCCCAATGGGTAGAACGAGTTTATGGTACCAATCATCAAAAGAAAGGATATTTTTAGGTGATCCGTCTTTGTCCTAATTGTCAAACGAACTTTAATTCTAAAAAAAGGTGAAAAGAAAGGTTTTCTTATGAAACCAAAGAATCAATGTCATTTATCCTAATGAGTGGAATGTATATATGGTGCCCAATCGTGAAAAAAAAAGAGATTCCCATGTGAGTTCATGTTTGTCCCAATTGAGAAACGAACATTAATTCTAAAAAATGGTGGAAAGATAAGCTTTTCTTTTGAAACCAAAGCATCAATGTCATCTATCCCAAAGAGG
>JAQSVH010032958.1:0-10439 GCA_029448705.1 Adansonia digitata | reverse complement strand
GGGTTGAAATCTAATGGTTTCTTTGAAAGTAGGATTGATGAGAAATTGGTAGATGAAAAATCCAAAGAAAACGTAACAGCAGCTGGAATCTCATTAAAGGAAACATAACAGCTGATCAAATCTCATAAACTTGCTCTCCATTGAAAGGAAAAGAAGAAGAAAAACAACTTACCAAACAACATATATATATATATATATAAAACCTAGGTATATATGTAGACTATGTTACATGGGCTCTTCATTTTCCCTAAAAATCTGTATCCAATACCTGTGACCGACATTTATTTAGACATGAGTGTAGAAATATGATTTTTCAAATGTAAGAAAAAAACTTTTTAAAAAAAATGAGCATAACTATATAAGAGAGATAATTATATCCGATATTCTCAGTATAAGTAACATATTATGCAGACTGCTATCGTTCCTAGTCCACTAGACTTTAACAAAGAGGCAGACCACCAATAGGAAATTATCGAATTCAACCCAAACAATCCCTAAACATTTAGAAAATGCTAATAACACAAGGAAAACATTAGATTAATATCCTTAAACTCTCAAAAACCTGCAATTTCCAGCAGATTTGAAACTTGAGAGTGAAGACAACTAAAGTATACCATTAACTTGAAAGAAGCATACGCTTTCAACTTGACAATATCCATCCTAAAATTAAATCATAACAACTAATTCAAGACCACAGTTTCAATTAAATATCATATTCTTAGCATCTATTTTTTTAATATCTTTGGAATTTTCAATGCCTATACATAACCTATCTATAGAAAATAAATAAACTCGACTCCTCACAATTTGTAATATAAATGTAAAAACCAATTATAGTACATCAACAAAGCCTCCATTTCAAACTAGATAACTTTAAAACGTATAGATATCCCGACAGATTTTCAATACAAATTTATCACTTTTTTTTCCAAACAAAATCAAGAATCTACAATAAAATTTTGAGAATTATTTGCATTATCTATTAATATTTTCAATAAACTCAATTTGCAATCTTTCATTCAAATAGGAGAGTTATTTGCTAATACATGCTATTAGTACATTCTAAACCAAAGTTTGCATTATGTAGATCAAATTGGGGGAAACCTACCTTGTTACTTATAAAGAATTAAACAAGAGCCTAGAGAAAGATGAAGACCACATAGAAACTAATAAAGACTTTTCGACTACTTCAAACATCGAAATTGACTAAAACTATCATCTTGAAATCATTATTAAAGTTTAAAAATGAGACTCAACTTAGGTACATTAAAAGCCTTATAACTTGAGTAAACCAAAGACTAGACCAAGCATACCACAACAAGGCCTATTCCACATGGACTCGAGTATTGGTACCTGACATTGGTATGTATCTGTTTCAAGATTCATCCTTTGTTAAAAGTTTTGGACTTGTGGAGTCAGCTAAAAAGGATCTAAAATTAGATAAAGTTATGTGGATACGTCCTACAACAATGTTTATTTAGAGAAATGCAAATCAATGTCATGTACAGAAATGTTTATTTACTTCTATATTAGTCAAATAATTTTAAATAAATTAATAATATTTAAAGATGTTTATTTGATTTAGTTAATTGTGAATAAAATATTATTTATATCATTGTACTTATAAATACAATAATTTTTCTTAAATTCATTCTTTTAGTTAGAAGCACTCCATAATAGTGATAGCTTCATCCTGGACACCAATATCAACTAATAAACTTTTGCCTATACCAGAAATCAACTTTCCATCTTTGTCTCTAATTACTATCACGGGTTCAACTCAAACAATTTAAAGGATTAAAGGTGCTTTATTAAAGAGAAACTGAGTATTCAGAATACAAATATCAAAAGAGAAAAGTCAAAAAGTGATAAGAGTAGATATAGATAAGAAAGGATGGACCGAAACCTTTTTCCCCTCCTCTTGCAACAGTTATGAGGGCCGTATTCATTTTCATGATGAAATGTCAGGCATATATTTGGCATCCTATTGATGAAGAGTTGGACACAAGCACAACAACCATTATTGAAGAGTTCATGTAACAAAGATGATACATGTTTCCCAATATGATATCAGTGTAAAGTGGTAAAGAGGAGTACTATATCTACTTACTTCAGTAGATACACAATACAATCTTAAGATTAGAACTTTAATTAATTGAATGCTTGGAACAAAATAGATAACAGCGATAACTACTTGGATTTAAAATCTCATTAATTTTTGTATTTCTACTTTCTGGTAATGAAAACAACTTCAATCCCCCAAATCCTCACCCTTTTAGTGATTAACAAACAATTTCAAATTTCCAATCTCAATGGTTAATTAAAAATCAAACTATTCACCCAAAAATGTAAGAAGAACTTATTAGTCTCAAAATCTTATTGTCATCGGCCAGTCATTTAGAAAATTTTGCCAACCTTAAATGAATATGATAAATTTCAATAAAGAAAAAAAATTATTGACATTATAGATCTTATTTCTAATAAACTATATAACTAAAGGAACATCATGCAAGTAATCTACTCCATTTTAGATAAGCAATAATCCAAACAATGTTTTGCTATTTTTTCTTCTTTCAATAGAAGTTGAGAGAAAGTACTTATATAATCTAAATACGAGAAGAAAGGAAAAGAAAACTAAAAAAGGAAATCATATTTGTAAAGACTCATGTGGTCACGATATCAAAATGAATCTATTAAAGCTCCATTTGGTTTCGCTATTTGCTTTTTGTTTTGAATTCATTCTTTTTTCGTTTTCCTTTTCACTTTTTATTAGAAAAAGCAAAATGCAAATAGAAAAAGTATCAATCAAACAAAGCCCAAGCCAATTATCATGACAATTGTGATGGTGATTGTAGAATTCATGTTGATTGTAATCTTTATGATAAACCAAAAGAGCGTTTGTTGAGATATTGTGGAGGATTATTACTAATATTGAAGAAGGCACTTTTTATGTCTTGTTGGAAATCTTAAATCTTTTTTTCTAACTTAGAGTCAATCAAACTTAAGAAGACTAATAGTTGCTTTGATTGCATTACAAATTGCATAGATAGATAAAAATGAGATTCACTTATTAGAACATTTACGGGAGAAAAGTGCTGGCTGCTATTCATTATTTAATGCACTTATGATACAAGAGCGTTTTAGAAGTTATTTAAACTAAGTTTCAAAAATTGATCTTTAAGGTGTGTTTGGTTGAGTTGAAAAGTGGAAGGATAGATGGAGGACAGTGAAAAGTGAAAAGAAAATAAATCTTAAGTGTGCTGGATTGGAAAAAAAATTGAAAGGAAAGAAAATTAAAAAGATTATAATTTTTCATTCCTATTAATAAAAACAAATTACTCTAAATTGGAAAGAAAAGAGGGAAAAAAACGAGAATGGCATTTGTCATTTGAGTATATTTACAAGATTACCCATAATTTTTAAATTTTATTTTTTCATCTTAACTTCTAACGGGTATAATGGTAAAACAATATTTTATTTATTTTTTCTTTTCATTTTTCATTCATACTAAGCAATAAGAGGAAAGAAAATTATTTTTTTCCTTTTACTTTTCAATCTTTATCAAGCACGCTAGCGAAAAGAAAATTTTTTTTCATCTTTCCATTTTTCATTTTTCTCCAATTTTTCATCTTTCTAAATTTTTTCCACCCTACCAAGCAAAGTCTTAGTGCTTACTAATGTTATCATATACTGATAAAGATGTGTCTTCAAATTTTATCATAAGTTACATCGCAATCTTAGAAATACGTGTTAAAAGACTTGACGGTGATAATAAAGCAATCAAAATCATCTTTTTTTTAACAAACTCAATACATTTTGGAAATATATTTTTTTTAAGTTATGCCTAGGTTAATATAACCTATTAAATACAAATTTTAGGATTTGAACCTAGGCTTAACTCAGTTGATCATGTAGTCACACTTTATAAGTGACATCCAATAAGTTTGGAGTTCGAATTCCTCCCCCTATTCAAGATTTAGACCTACTTTGTACCCAAAATGAAATTGAAGGTTTGTCTTCTGTTTAATTTTCAATGCAATGAAAGCAAAAATTTTCTCTAAGAAGTTACTTACCTGTGCCCTAAAGCCACAAGCAAAAAAATCATTTGGATAGATGGCAACTATTGCATCCTAAGAAGAAAAGCATCACAGACGCACGGACAAGGAGGAAGTATATATGATTAGACAAAAAATCCATACAAGTACATTAAGCACTAGATAAATGATCAGACATACATGGATAATTAATTAACACAATAACAATCAACATGTTATTAATGTTTCATTAAAAGAATTGCAGGAAAAAACAAAAAAAAAAAAAGGAATTCTAACTGAATTAGAAAATCAAAATCACCTGCGGCTATTGAAGAAATAGAGATAGACACAGAGAAATGAAAGCTTTGCACAGATCATATGACAACGACAGAGAGCACACTTGTATGCATCCATGCCCTTGCATGAACAGAAACAAGTGTGCTCTCTCTCGTTGTCACCTGATAATTTGTCAAATTTCAAAGTAAAACCTGCAAAAAAAAAAAAAACATATTAACAATTGTTGCCGGGAAGTTTTGCTTAAAAGAAAAGATGCTCTAAAATGATGGCTTGCTTGCTTACTAACTTAGAAAATACAGGTTGTTTTGTAATAAAATTGTCATAAAACGCCATAACTTAATTTTTCATTGACCCCAAAGCAGTAGAAATTCATGTAAAGCTCATGATTCTAGCAATCCCAAAATAATATAACATAAACGTAAAAAAAAAAAAAAAAATCATGTAAAAACATGCAGAAAGGATTCAAAACTACATCTCTTCTATACATAAAATCTCTATAGAGACACGGTGGTGTCATCCAAGAACATTTCTTTAAAGTCACCAATATCTTAAATTTCATAAACGTCAACAACAATGACACTCTCAAGTCCAAGCAAAACAATCTTCAGATCCCCATAAATTATACAAAAAGACACGAACAGGAATGATCCATAGTATTGCAGACAGAAATGGGTAATTGTCTTCTAACATGGAACAAGTTCCTTTCAACAGACAGGAATTTGCACTTTGGATTAATTAAAAACACGTTAGGAATGATCAAAAGTTCAAAATCATCAAGCCAACAGCTTAGAATTCATGAAGAGATACATAAGTATATGCTCAAAAAACTTAATTTTGTAAGCATTGATAAACTGAAAAGAAGTTTAATAGCACATGCAGTGACAGATGACAACTTTGATCTAAATGACAAACAAGCTAGACAAAGAATTTTCTGGGAATTAACCTTTACAATCCCATCTACAATTTTCATACTAAAAGCACAGCTGGTTGTTCACCAAAAACTCACAGGAGATTGTGCAGTCTTCCATAGCTGGAAAAGCTGGAAAAAGGGGGAAATTTTATATGTAATCATGAATATTATAAAGGCTTGGATTAAGCTATAAACAGATTTTAAGGACTATAAACATCTTAAGATTGGCAAAAAAAATTTTTATTAAAAAAATCAAATAGCCAATAAGAAAATTTTATTGGGTTTTAAAACCCCAGTGAAAAGCTGAACTTGCTAAATTAAAGCTTAAAGAAGATTAAAAAAAAGGGTTATGGTTCCTTTCAAGCCTTCAAGTGCTACCATTGTTAAAACTCACACAAGAAGGGAAAATAAACCAAAATTTACCGGTCTTTCTGCTATCTCCATATTTGTCAGTGACCAAAACCAAGGGCGAGTCCAAGTTAAAAACAAGATTAAGATTTCTGGAAGAAACAATTCAAAGCACAATGGCTTAAAATATATGCTAGAACTTAACAAGCATAAACAAACCCTAACCTAAAAATTCACTAAAAAAGGAAAAAAGAAAACATAAAACTAAGTTCAAAAAAACATTTATGAAGAACAACCTTGAAACTGTATTCCCAGATCCAAACCCAAATCTTCAACCAGGAAAAAAAATTTAAAAATCAAATTAAATTAGAAAAAAATGCACTTACATATGCTGCATAGTCAAAAACAAACTTTCGGAGGAAAGAAAAAGAAACAAAAGATTAAAGAACGGTTTAGAATTCCGAAAGTTTTTAGCCCAATCCCATGAAAAAAAAAAAAAAGAACATATTAAGAAACATATACTTTGACACTCAAAAAGATTAATTATGATAATATAATTAATGAAACGGATGAAACAAAATGCTTTTGAAGGTAACGATTCAAAACCCACCTCTTTGTCAGGGGTCAAGATACGCATGGATTGATCCTACGGTCTAGACGTTGACACGTTGCCTCATGAGGTAGGAGCACTTGTACTAATAATAGGATTAAAAAAAAGACCAAACAAAAACACAAAAGTACAAAACCAAATTGTGCACAACTGTACCGGATTGTGATCGTGCCTTATACTTACAGTGAGGAAGCGAGTGTAAAAGGGTCATTTTAGTTTGTGGGAAAGTCAAAGTAGTGGTGAGTGGCGCTTGATGGGGAGTGGGTGAGTGGCACTTGATGGGGAGTGGGCGTGGGGCTGAAAAAGAAATTGCTCTTTTCGTAGGGTTAAGGGCCAAATTCTTTTGTATTTATGAGGGAACAGATATAGCGGTGATAAGTAGCAGTGATCATAATCAGGTTTCGAATTTTGTTGGGTGGTTGGGAATATAAATTTCGAATTTTAATAGGTATTTATAAATAAATAATTTAAGTTTATTTAGAGTCGTATATATTATTTTTTATAATATATTTTTTTTTAAAAATATATTTTTTAAATTTAATTTTTATTAATTTAATAAATTTTAAGTTTAAAAATATAAATAATTTAATTTAGTTTTAATGTTTATATTATAATATTACATATATATATTTTTTGTAAGATAAAAATTATATAACATATAAAATATAAAATTAATATATATATTATGTAATAGTAAAATTAGCTAGACTAAGCCAGGCTTAGGCTTTTGAAAGCTGGAACCAATACTCAATCAATTTTTAAATCGAGCCTAATGTTTTTCTTAAGCTTCTTTTTTGGGTTTAATTTTTTTATTGAAACCCTCCCAAACATTGGGCAGGTCTCTGGGTTTAGGTAGATAGCCCAGCCCGTTGAGCAGGTCTAGTGGTGGGCAATGGGCTAAACATTTCCATTGAATTCGTCCTTTTGCTACATTTGGTTCGGTGCAAGAAAAAATAAAATAATTATTCGGTAAAATTGAATTAAAAAGATAATAGGTACTATACAATTTAATTAATTACATGAAATTGATAAATAATAATATTACATTATTTAATCCACTAAAATGACACTAAATAATATATAAGTAATAAGTAAAAATATTATTCAAAATTATATTGAAAATAACATTTTAAACAAATAACTTACAAAATGATATTTGTAAATATAATTTACACATCATATTTAAGATTAAAGAATAAATTTTAATTTAATTTAAATATACATATACACATATTATATTTATATAATTTTTTTCTATTCAAAATTCACAAATAAAATTTAATAAATTTATAAATATATTAAATTATATTTAAAATAATTTTTTCACATATAAAAATAATATTTTCTCTTTCCTCTCATTCCTACCATTTTGTTTCTTTTTCTCCTCATTCTCTCTTCAACTCCATCTACTTCAACAAAAACCATTATATTTTTCAGATTCCAACACTTTTGTCGCTTCCAAGCAACAGCCTAGAATTAAACCAAAATTTACCCACAGTTTCTTCTCGATCTCTTCTTTTATATTTTTCATCTCATTTTTCCTAAAAGCTTTCGAAAGATCAATAAATTTATACTAAACCTTCCACCCTCTATTCCACTGGCCTTTGTTGCTCCAAAGGCCACCTCTTTTCTTTATATATTCTTTTCCTTTTCATGTTTTCCTCCTACATAAATTTAAAGCCCAAAACCTGCCAAAACCATCTTTTCTCTTTTCTTGAAAGCTTATTTTCTTTCTTATTTTCATTTTTCTCTTGGTTATGTTGGTTTCTCAAAATTGAAGATATGACTAAGTTATGCTTTTAGTTTTTTTTTTTCTTGAGAATAAATAAATTGAGAATAACTTTTTTTTTTAGGCTATTCCTTGAAGCACCGAATAGCCGTTCAGTGGACTATTTAAGGCTTATAATGAATCAACTTGTAATGGCTATTCTGAAATAGTCATTTCAAGAAACCACACCACCAAAAACTAAAGTGGGTTGAAATAAGGCATGAATGGCATAGCCATTCATTTGAACCAAACATGCTGTTAGTTCAACCTTTACGTAATTTATCTTAATAGTTTTTCCTTCAAGGGGTTTACTTTGGATAATGTTTCATTATCTTTGGTAATAGGATTTTTCCATGTAAGATAACGAAGACATATTCTCAAAAATATATTATTTATGTGTTTCGTTTAACAAGCCTTAATATAAGATTTTTATGTTTGGTTGACAACATATAAAATTTCTAATTTGTATATTTTATTAAATTACTCTCCAAGCAAAAATGATAATTTTTTTTAAGTTATAAAAATTTATTAACATATTAATATATTTTGATAAAAAATTTAATTACTAACTGAAAGAAAATTACAATATATTAAGGATTGGACATTTGTTTAAGTAATAACAAAAACAAAACTACTATTTAAGTCTCAAAATAATGCTACAATTAAAGCATTAATCATGCATAAGTTAATTATTTGTCAATATACAAAATAAGCAAAGTTATGCAAACTCTAATAAAAAAAATTCCTATAATCAATATTGTTCAGATCATTTAAACTTTTATGGAATATTTCTTCTTATTGTTCTAGTTCTAATATTTTAGAAATGTAGTTTTTGCATCTTTTTTATTCTTATACATCTTGTGATGGGCACCTTAATAACCTAAGACTTATGCTTTAGCTTCATCCCAAGTATCATAAATACCTGACCTATACCCATTGAAAACAATATAACACTTTCTAATTATTTAAAAAAAAAACTAAAAACATAAAGTAATTATCAACATAATTAATAAACACAAAACAAACCTATTTGAATCTGTTTGAACGTAATAAGCCAATCACTCAAAAAGGGCTGGACCATAAATAACATAACCTAAAAACATTATTTTCGAGGTAAGCTAATCAATGAAGGTTTAATTAAAAATAACTTTTCATTAAACTTTGATTATTGACACTTAGGAAAAAATATCATGATTGGTTAAAAGAAAATTTTTAAAAGGAAAAAGGCATAATCTATCAGTTTATTTGAAACCTCGAGAACTTGCAAAGCTTGAAAGTTTATAACCAGAAGCTTAAAAGGGTAAATCATAACCTTGTCTAAAAAGTTCTTTATAAAGAGCCTAGTAATAAGTTAAGATCAGTAAATTAATTTACAATTTTTTTCATGATAAATTTGGACTGCATTACAATGTATACAAAGATATTGCTAAATAGTAATGGAATTATATGTTTGTTTTTCGAGAAAAAATTTATTTACTGACTTCAAAGAAATAAAAAATTCCAATTAATAGGATGAGACTATTTCCATGTGTTTCGGAACCCGAAAGACCATGTGTTTTAAGGTTCTTTTTGTTTCATCAAAAAGATTTATAAACAATGGTCGATCAAATATGGGGTAGAACAAGTGATTCCATGATGTTGGATCTTTCAATATCATGATAAATTATGAATTGAAAACAAAACAAAAAAATTGATACACTGAGGACATATCTTTCATTCATTTGCTTTGTTTAACAAAATTACAATCCTCCTCATAGTATCATTTCAACTGCCAAAATTCATCATAGTACCATTTCAAGTCCTAAATTTGAATGAATTTATGAAGCAATTCACTTTTTTTGTTTTAAGAAAGCACAAAAATCACAAAACTTTCGATCAAAAATCAAAACAACAAAAAGAAACTTTAAATTCAAAATTTAAAACCCAAAAACAAACCCCAACAATAGCCTAAATTGATAACCCATAACCAGGGAAAACTTAAACATTTAAATTATCTCAAATTCAAACCTAAACCTTAATATCAAAACCCTAATAAACCATATTAATTTAACCCTTAACATACAATAAACCAATAAATGAGTTTAGAATGCCATATGTGAAAGATGAAGTGTTGATCTAGAGATGAGAGAAGAGGATGGGTTGAAGGCTTATGCAAAAACAAAAAGCTTGTGCAAATCCAAGTTGTCGAAAGCTTGTAAAAGCAAAAAGGCTTGTTTTAAGGCTAAAACAATCAATAACATAAAATATTATATTTTTGAAACAAAAAAATAATGTTATAATGAAATATTATATTACCCCTGTTAATGAAATATTATCCCAAACAAACATCTTGTCAATTTTAAATTAATTTGTTTTTGTTAAAAATAATTTTTGAAAAATAATATCATTTAAAAAATTGATATATGTACTATTTATATCTATACTATTTATAAAGTCACTAACTAAGCTTGGTACACAAGTTAGGTAACACCA
>JAQSVH010032936.1:0-10441 GCA_029448705.1 Adansonia digitata | reverse complement strand
TTTTCTTATGAAACCAAAGTATCAATGTCATTTATCCCAATGAGGAGAATGAGTTTATGGTGCCCAATCATGAAAAAGAAGGAGATCATTATATGAATCCATGTTTATCCTAATTGGTAGGGGAATTTTAATTCTAAAAATGATCGAAAGAGAAGTTTTCCTTATGAAACCAAAGCATCAATGTCATTTATCCCAATGAGGAGAATAAGTTTATGGTGCCCAATCATGAAAAGAAAGAAGAGTATTATGTGAATCTGTGTTTATCCAAATTGATAAATAAATTTTGATTCTAAAAAATGATGGAAGGAGAAGCTTTTCTTATGAAACCAAAGCATCAATTCATTTATCCCAATAAGCAAAACGAGTTTATGTTGCCCGATCATGAAAAGAAAGGAGATTTTTATGTGAATCTGTGTTTATCCAAATTGGCAAATGAACTTTGATTCTGAAAAATGATGGCAAGAAAAGTGTTTCTTATGAAACCAAAGTATCAATGTCATTTATCCTAATAAGTAGAACAAGTTTACAGTGCCCAATCATGAAAACAAAGGAGATTATTATGCAAATCCACATTTATCTAAATCGACAAATAAACTTTGATTTTCTGATGAAACTAAAGCATCAATGTCATTTTTCCTAAGGAGTAGAATGGGTTTACAATGCCTAATCATGAAAAGAAAAGAGATTATTTTGTGAATCCATGTTTATCTAAATTGACATATGAACTTTGACTTTAAAAAATGGTGGGAAGAGAAGTTTTCTTATGAAACCAAAGCTTAAATGTCATTTATCCCAATGAGGAGAATGAGTTTTTGGTGCCCAATCATGAATAGAAAGGAGATTATTACATGAATTTGTGTTTGTCTCAATTGATTGAGGAGCTTTAATTCTAAAAAAAGATCGAAAGAGAAGCTTTTCTTGTGAAAGCATCAATGTTATTTATCTGAATGAGAAGAATAAGTTTATGGTGCCCAATCATGAAAGATAAGAGATCATTATTTGAATCCGTGTTTGCACCAATCGACAGAGGAACTTTAATTTTAAAAAATGATTGAAAGTGAAGCTTTTCTTGCAAAACCAAAATGTCAATGTAATTTATCGCAATGAGGAGAATAAGTTTATGGTGCCCAATCATGAAAAGAAAGGAGATTATTATGGGAATCCATGTTTGTCCCAATTGATAGAGGAACTTTAATTCTAAATAGAGATCAAAAGAGAAGCTTTCTTATGAAACCAAAGCATCAATGTTGCTTATCCTTATGGTGCCCAATCATGAAAAGAAAAGAGGTCATTATGTGAATCCATGTTTATCCCAATTGACAAAGGAACTTTAAATCTAAAAAATGATTGAGAAAGACACTTTTCTTATGAAACAAAAGCATTAATGTCATTTATCCTAATGAGGAGAATGAGTTTATGGTGCCTAATCATGAAAAGGAAAAAGATTGTAATGTGAATTGTGTTTGTCCTAATTCATAAAGGAATGTAAACTCTAAAATGATGTCGAAAGAAGCTTTTCTTATGAAACCAAAGCTTCAATTTTGTTTATCCCAATGAATAGAATGAGTTTATGGTGCCCAATCAAGAAAAGAAAGGAGATTATTACATGAATTCGTGTTGGTCCTAACTGGTTGAAGAATTTTAATTATAGAAACTGGTAAAAAAAAAGCTTTTCTTATGAAACCAAAGCATCAATGTCATTTTATCTCAATGAGTAGAATAAGCTTATGGTGCCCAACCATGAAAAGGAAGCGATTATTATATGAATCAAAATTTATCCCAGTCAAAAGATGAACTTTGATTCTAAAAAATGGTCAAAAGAAAAGCTTTTCTTATGAAACCAAAGCTTCAATATTGTTTATCTCGATGAGCAAAACGAGTTTATGGTGCCCAATTAGGAAAAAAAAAGAGATTATTATAGGAATCTATGTTTGTCCCAACTAGTTGAGAACTTTAATTGCAAAAAAATGGTAAAAAGAGAAGATTTTCTTATGAAACCAAAGCATCAATGTCATTTATCTCAATAAATAGAACAAGCTTATGATGCCCAACCATGAAAAAGAAGGGATAATTTTGTGAATCAGAATTTATCCTAGTCAAAAGATGAACTTTGATTCTAAAAATGGTCAAAAGAGAAGCTTTTCTTATTAAACCAAAGCATCAATGTCATTTATCCGAGTTTATGATTCCCAATCATGAAAAGAAATGAGCTTATTATGTGAATCCATGTTTATCCAAATTGACAAACCAACTTTGATTTTTAAAAATGATGGGAAGAGAAGCTTTTCTTATGAAACCAAAGCATCAATGTTGTTTATCCCAATGAGCAGAATGAGTTTATGGTTCCCAATCATGAAAAAGAAGGAGATTATTACATGAATCAGTTTTTATCCAAATTAACAAATGAATTTTGATTCTAAAAAATGGTGGGAAGAAAAGCTTTTCTTATGAAATCAAAGCATCAACGTCATTTATTCAACGAGTTAAACGAGTTTACAATACAAAATTATGAAAAGAAAGGAGATTATTACGTGAATCTACGTTTATCCAAATTAACAAGCAAACTTTGATTCTAAAAAATGGTGGGAAGAAAAGCTTCTCTTACAAAACCAAAGCATCAATGTCGTTTATCCTAGTGAGTAGAATGGGCTTATGGTGCCCAATCATGAAAAGGAAGGGATTATTATGTGATTTGGTATTTGTCCTTGTTGAAAGACGAACTTTGATTCTAAAAAATGGGTCAAAAGAAAAGGTTTTCCTATGAAATCAAAGCATGAATGTCATTTATCCTAATGAGGAGAATAAGTTTATGATTCCCAATCATATAAAGAAAAGAGATTATTACGTGAATTCATGTTTATCTGAACTGACAAGCCAAATTTTATTCTAAAAAATGGTGGAAAAAGACACATTTATTACAAAACCAAAGCATCAATATCATTTATCCTAATGAGGAGAATGAGTTTATAATTCCCAAAAATGAAAAGAAAAAAGTTTATTATGTTAATCTGTGCTTATCCAAATTGACAAACGAACTTTGATTCTAAAAAATGGTGGGAAGAGAAGCTTTTCTTATGAAACCAAAAAATCAATGTCATTTATCCCAATGAGAAGAATGAGCTTATAATTCCAAATCATGAAAAGAAAAGAGATTATTACGTGAATCCATGTTTATCTAAATTGACAAATAAACTCTAATTCTAATAAATGGTGGGAAGAGAAGGTTTTCTTATGAAACCAAAGCATCAATGTCATTTATTCCAATGAGTAGAATGAGTTTACAGTGCCCAATTATGAAAACAATCAAGATTATTACATGAATCATATTTAACCAAATTGACAAACGAACTATGACTCTAAAAAATGGTCAAAAGAAAAGCTTTTCTTACGAAACCAAAGCATCAATATCGTTTATCCTAATGTGAAGGATGAGTTTATGGTTCCCAATCATGAAAAGAAACGAGATTATTACATGAATCTATGTTTATCCAAATTGACAAATGAACTTTGATTTTAAAAAATGATGGGGAGAGAAGCTTTTCTTATGAAATCGAAGTATCGATTTCATTTATCCCAATGAGGAGAATGAGTTTATGGTGCCCAATCATGAAAAGAAAAGAGATATTATGTGAATCTGTGTTGATCCAAATTGACAAATGAACTTTGATTCTGAAAAATGGTGGGAAGAGAAGTTTTCTTATGAAACCAAAGCATCAATGTCATTTATCTTAATAAGTGGAACTAGTTTACAATGCCCAATCGTGAAAAGAAAGGAGATTATTATGTGAATCCATGTTTATCCAAATAGACAACCAAACTTTAATTCTAAAAAATGGTGGGAAGAGAAGTTTTTCATGTGAAACCAAAGCATCAATGTCATTTATCCCAATGAGGAGAATGAGTTTATGGTTCCCAATCATGAAAAGCAGCGAGATTATTACATGAATCTGTGTTTATCCAAATTAACAAACAAACTTTGATTCTAAAAAATGATGGAAGGAAAAGCTTCTCTAATGAAACCAAAACATCAATTCATTTATCCTAAATAGCAAAATGAGTTTATGGTTCCCAATAATGAAAAGAAAGGGGATTATTACGTGAATCTGTGTTTATCTAAACTGACAAATGAATTTTGATTCTAAAAAATGGTTGGAAGAGAAGTTTTTCTTATGAAACCAAAGCATCGATGTCATTTATTCCAATGAGTAGAATGAGTTTATAGTGCCTCATCATGAAAAGAAAGGAGTTTATTACATGAACCTATATTTATCAAAATTGTCAAATGAATTTTTATTCTAGAAAAGGTCCAAAGAAAGGCTTTTCTTACGAGACCAAAGCATCAATGTTGTTTATCCCAATAAGGAGAATAAGTTTCTGGCTCCCAATCATGAAAAGAAAGAAGATTATTACATGAATCCATGTTTATCTAAATTGACAAATAAACTTTGATTCTAAAAAATGGTGGCAGGAAAAGCTTTTCTTATGGAACAAAAATATCAATTCATTTATCCTAATGAGCAAAATGAGTTTATGGCTCCCAATTTTGAAAAAAAAGGAGATTATTGTGTGAATAAGTTAATGGTGGAAAGAGAAGCTTTTCTAAAAAATGGAGATTATTGTGTATCCAAATTGACAAACGAACTTTGATTCTAAGAAATGGTGGGAAAAAAAAGCTATTTTTATGAAACCAAAGCATCAATGTCATTTATCCTGAAGAGGAGAATAAGTTAAGGCTTCCCAATCATGATAAGAAAGGAGATTATTTCGTGAATCCATATTTATCCAAATTGATAAACAAACTTTGATTCTAAAAAATGGTGGAAGGAAAAGCTTTTCTTATGAAACCAAAACATCAAATCATGTATCCTAATGAGTAGAATGAGTATATAGTTCCCCATCATGAAAAGAAAGGATATTATTATGTGAATCTGTGTTTATCCAAATTGACAAGCAAACTTTGATTCTAAAAAATTGCAATGTGCCCCGAGGTGGATCTTCGCGGATCTATGGGTGCATACGACTTAAAATATTTGTCTAACTTGGAAATATCTTCTTGACCGGGACTTTTCTTTCATGATGTGATGAGAATGAGAATGTATAGATTCTTGACTGTTGATACAGTGAAGGGGACCATAAGATGAATCGCTCATCTTATTGGTCTTGGATGACCATCATGAAATGGCCACCACATGAAGTCGCTACCAATCATTTCGAGCTAGGCATGACCCGATGCCTATTGAAACCTATGTTTTGAGTTATGAAACTTAAAACATTGATCCCATGGTCTACATAGTATAAAGATTTATTGTTTAGGTTTATGACTTGGTTACACACGATAAGGTACGAACCTCTTCATGATACCTAAAATCGATACCTTACTAGCTATGTCTCATCTTGGTTTCAATTCTTTTGATCTTACCTTATCACTATTTTGATATAACCCTCTTTTAATGCATGAATCTTATAGAAATATAAATCCAAGTTTTGATGACAAAGATTTAATCTCATATACACCTCTGAGAGATGAGGAATATAGAAATTTTCAATAAAATGACCTTTGGATTTTACTTTGAAAATGGAATGTTCCAATTTGGGCATTAGAGAGATATCCACACGGAATATTACCTTTAATTTTATTTGAAATGATTTGAAAACATGAATGCAAATAATCATCACAAAGAAATCACGTTAGTAAGCCAACAAATGAAGTAACAAAATATGGATCATGCAATGCAATGATAAAGAAAAGGAGTGGATTATTGGAATTTATCTCACGATTGGCATCGATTATTTTGGAATAACCGAATCGATAATTTTCGAGATGCATATGGGTTTCTTGATTGAACAAGATTTGCTTGACATATTCATGGAAGTCTGAGAGTAGTTGAAAGGGTTGGAGTATCCTTTTAGAAAGGTTGGGTTGGATTATCTTCGTGGATGACAAATGATTTTGACAAAGGAAGATTCTTAAATCTTGACAATTTTCAAAAGTGGGATTGGAGCATCCCCTCGGAAGGTTAAGATTGAGTATCCCAAAAATGACATGTCCAACACTCTTTAGAGAAGTCAAGTTGAAAAACCTAAGTTGACAAAACTTTGTGATTTAGGAAATGTGTGAGTGTTCTGACAACTTTGGCTGAAAAAATTATTATGAATAAGGATGGTAAAGATGTAATATATGTTTGTGCCTTGATACGAGCCTATGGGAGGTCAAAGCATGTTCTCGAGTCTGATCGAGGTGATATGAAAACGTTCGAATGTCTCAAGATAAAATTCGGGAAAATAACTCAATTTTGACCATAACCGAAAATAGGGGACAGCATCACCTATCCTGCTTCTTGAATTTATTCTAAATTGGTTTGAAGGCTTTAGAGGGTGGACAAGATATCGTTAGAAAGGTAGCTCAATGAGGGTCAACCAAAAAATATTCCTAATATCCCAATAAGTTAATTTTCTAGGGAATAAATTATCAAGTTCATATTAATTTCGCTGCTGGCAGAACATACAAGGGATAAGGTGTGTCAAAATTAAGAAAATCATTTCAGAGTCATTTGGTATCAAAAGATTACAAATAATACCTTTCCAGAAAAGGAATTTTAAGAACATTTTGGGAAAATACTGGATGGATTTGGAAAAACTGTTCAATGGGCTTAAAGGGCCCAACCAGAATACGCTTTGTTCACTCTAGGGATTCTTAATAGTTTAGGTTTGAAAAATCATAACTCTTTCATCCAGACTGATTAGGGGATGAACAAGGCTTCATTTTAAATGTATTTTGACACACTTTCAGAGAAAAATATTATAAAATTCATGAAAAATCATTTAAGATTTTAAAGTGATTTTTCAATTTGTAACAGTACTGCTGCTAGTAGGAGACAAAGTAACGCAGAGGATATTTCTTATTTTCTTTATGTTTATGGGTCCAAACTCAAGTCATCAACATTCAAACGTCCATGATTGAATGGAAAGAGTGGCATGAGCACCATGAACTCATTTGCGTAGCCCCAGAGTATTTTGGGATGATGAACAGCTTGTTGATCATATCACTCAAGGTTTCAACTTAGAAACAAGGCACAAACATTTCGAGAACAAGTGTAAGGCCATTTTCGTTGCAAAATCAAAAGATTTGAGCTCATTTAACTAGGATTCTAGATCTAGAAAACTTAATTTTCCCTAAGATGTTTTGCTAACTTTAAGGAAAATGCTAAGTTCATGCTAATCCTCATGCTTGGCTTAGGGAGGTTTTGAAAATCAGTTTTTGATAGCCATCAAACATGCATTTAGACAAGGAGAAGACAATGAACATACAAGGGGATGGCACAAAACATAAATGGGGATGCAAACTTTACCAATGGCCTTGACAAAGATAGTGTTATGCACTTTGACAAGAAAATGTTAAGGAAGCTAAAAATGATAATGTTTCCTGATATGATGCAAGCTAATGTATAAATATGCTTGAAATATGTTAGGCTAATGATTCATACATGGATTAATCATAACAAAATGCATGGATATGGCATAAAATGCGGGAGCAAGAGCTATAAAAATAATAAGGATGAAATGAGGCATTTTGCACATCAAAGGGGCATTAAGGCATCTAAATCCTAAACTACCACAACCAAAGGCCACAGTAATGTATGAGAATCCAAAGAGGGTGATGGAAACATGGAGAGCTCACTAAAATGATGAAGATGCTGAAAAACAGAAAATAAAAGTAATAAAGTAAGAAGTTATACTAATAAAACTTTAATTTTTGGCCAAATACTTAAAGCAACAGAGATGGCTTTGAATTTCTCTCTTTTCCTTGTTGTTAATAAGCAAGAAAAAGAGAAAAATAATGAGGTTGTGGTTTTGGTATGGAAAAGGGTGATTTTTAGAATGTGTAATGGTTGGGAATGAGTGCTTTAGGGTTATTTTTGGTTGGTGACTGAAGAGCTATGGGATTCTGGTTTTCTAGGTGTAGAAATGTGTTTTGGAAGCTGGAATCTAACCTTTTTTAGCTGAGATATAAGTGGTCTATTTATACTAGCATTTTAAAGCCAATTTAGAGATGTTTTTGGTCATTTCTCAAAGGGGAGAAAGTAATGTCAGCTTAGTGGCTATAGAATGGCTGTAAGGAGCAACTTCTTGCTAATGTGATGGACATAGGGTGGCTGGTTTAAATTCTAAAATGATTTTCCAAGAAATTGGGTGGCTGATGGTAATCTTAGTCAACAACTTAGGAAGAAGTAGGGTGATAATGTGACATTGACCTTTTCGATCTAATTTAAACTTCAAAAAAAATGATTTGTTTAATTCAAAAGTCATAATCTGATATGAGGTTTGATCTTTTTTTTATGCAAAGAAACAAGTTAAAATGGAGTTTTTGATCATCGCCTCCTCTCATGTTTGTGCCTCAAATTGCTAAAAATTAGCTCGAACAAAATAAGGTGTCTACAGCTACCCCTCTTAGACCATTACTGAGAATCAGGAACTGGGTAAAAACTGATAGACACTATTTTGTCTATGGTGGAATAATGCTCCCCAGAACAATAGGGTGTTAGGTTTTCTAAGGTTTGGCCCCATTAAGTAAGTGCAGAGTATCATGGATTTTTTATGTGGGTGCCACTAACTTATGCGGACTTTGACTTAAACTTGGGTGCCACCGGCTCATGTGGGCTTTAATTTGAATGCCGCCAACTCATGCGATTTTTGACTTAGACTTGGGTGCCACCAACTCATATGGGCTTTAACTCGAGTGTCGCCAACTTGTGCAGGCTTTGCCTTAGACTTAGGTGCCACCAGCTCATGTGGGCTTTGACTTGGGTGCCGCTAACTTGTATGAGCTTTAACTTAGACTAGGTGCCACCAGCTTATGTGGGCTTTGACTTAGACTAGGTGCCACTAGTTTATGTAGGCTTTAACTCGGCTACCACCAACTTGTACAGGCTTTGACTTAGACTTGGGTGCCATCAGCTCATGTGGGCTTTGACTTGGGTGCCGCCAATTTGTGCAGGCTTTTGAAATTATGCCACTGACTTGTGGGCTTCGAAAAAGTGCCACTGACTTATGGGCTTTGAAAATGGTGCCACTGACTTATGGGCTTCGAAAGGTGCCATTGACTTATGGCTTTGAAAAAAGTGCCACTGACTTATAGGCTTTGAAGGGTTGCCACTAACTTTTGGGCTTTGAAAAGGGTGCCACTAACTTATGGGCTTTCGGAAAGGTGCCACTGACTTATGGGCTTTTGGAAAGGTGCCACTAACTTATGGGCTTTCGAAAAGGTGCCACTGACTTATGGGCTTTTGGAAAGGTGCCACTGACTTATGGGCTTTTGGAAAGGTGCCACTGACTTATGGGCTTTGAAAAGGGTGCCATTGACTTATGGGCTTTAAAGGGGTGCCACTAACTTGAGAGCTTTTGGAAATGTGCCACTGGCTTATGGGCTTAAGAAGGTTTCTTGATAGGTGCTTCCTGAATAATGCTTAGTTTACGAAGCTTAAAGTTCTTACAAAGGAATCCTTGGAGGTTTCATGAACCTGGCTTGAAATAATAATGCAAAAGTCATGATGTGTGATGCTAATGTGAATGCATGATGTGGAACGCTATTATGATTCCATGATGTGAAGTCTAATATGAGAGATAGCTATAGTTTTTCTTATACATCATTTTGACTCTCATAAGGATGGCGATTAGTCTTTGTTGCAACTATGGACGAGAATTTTCCTAATCTTGCTAGGGATTGTAGGTTGTCGTAGGCCCACTAGGGATACAACAAAAAAGTCTATTCTCAAGAATTTGGATTATTGCCTTTCCCAATTCGAGAGGCTCAATCATTTTCCTGACAATTAGAAGGCATTGTCAATAATTTAGAGACTGTTTGGCTGATTAGGTTGATGTCTCTAGTTTCAATAAGATTTTGATATAATGTATGGTTTGATTTTCAGTTAGCTTAAAATAGTTTTTCTTGAGATATGGCTTGTGAAAGAAAGAAATAGTTTGGTGTATGGCCATGCTAAACAGGTGTTTGGATACAAAAAGTGCATGATCTTGACGATCAGGGCATGAGCAAGGTTCCCTGTGCCTTTCTTTTCCTTTCAATGTAATATCGAGATGTCTTGATGCATATTTCAGTTTATTATCAAACATTACCAATTGCATGACAAGTGTAGACACCTTATTTTATCCAAGCTAATTTTTAGCAATCTGGAGCATGCATGTGAAAGGGGTTGATGATCACCGGGGGACAACTATTTTGAGGACATCAGGAAGGATTTGGGATCATATCAAAGGTAAATGCAAAGATGTGGCATCAAATGATGTAGTTCAAGGTGTCCAAAGACAAAATATATGAGCAAATTCATAATTTTATTTGAATGTATCTATACATGGTTCTCACGTATCGATACAATGCTCCAACGATCCAAAAATTTGAAATGTCCCTATTTGTATCGATACAACA
>JAQSVH010032895.1:0-10442 GCA_029448705.1 Adansonia digitata | reverse complement strand
ATTACTTTATTTTCAAAGTTCTAATTTACCTTAAAATGCAAGTGAATTCATTTGATAAATTTTTCTAAAAAAAAGTTAAAAGTTATATTTATTTTTTTATTTGCAAAATTTTTACTAGTAAAATTAAAATTATATTTATGTACTTGAACATCAAATAAACTTCACATGTTAATATATATTAATTTTAATTATTTATAAAATATATAATATATATTTTTAATGTAAATAAGACAATAAATATTCATTTACGGCATGAGTACCAAAGTTAAAAATAAAAGACCAAATCTAACAACATTTTTAGAACTGCTGCATTCTCATGGAAAGGGTGTTAAAGTTTTATTGTATTATTAAATTAAATAGAGTTAAATTTTAATTAGTAGTTGGGCCAGATGTGATGGATTCTATTAAAAATTTTTTGATATTATTAATTTCATTGAAAGTCTACTTTTTAAATTGTTTACTATTATTAATTAATTACTTATATATTCAAATATATTTTATTTTTTATGGGTTTATTGTATTATAACAATTTGCACAATATTATAACAATAAATTTACAAATGAGTAAATGAATTGGTTATCGATTTGAAGTATATAATGATACTCATTTTAAGTAAAATGGATGCATGAATTTGAAAATTTATTAAATTATGTTTGAATCTAAAAAGCTGGGTTAGATAGATATTTATTTTTAAAATAAAAATTACAATGTCTATATTTGATGTTAAATATTATTTGTTATTTATTTTTTATATTTTAATAAAATTCTAATTAAATCTAACTTGATTAAATAATTTTTTTAAATTTAATTTGATTTTATTTTAAAATTAATAAATTGAACTCAAACCATCTAAACCTAAATAACTCCAATGTCAAATCCAATGGCAGATCTTGAAATTTGGTTTTAAGGGGTGAAGACTAATAATAATATATGTTTATAAATTATAATGTACAGCATTAACTTATAGGCAAAAATAAAAAGATAAATAAATATAGATTTTATTTTGGGCCAATTTAATTATATATTATATATAAATACATATAAATATACAGTAAAGGGACTCTAAAATTCTTAGGGCCTAGCTTCTACCATATACTGTCCACCCTTGGTCAAACTCGAATGACATGAATCCAAAATGGCTTAGACCTAAATAACCTAACTCGAAATGACTCTAAATTGATATAAATAAAAATCAAAAAATTTTTTTGTAATCTAAATTTTTAAATTAGATGTTAATTAGTAGATTTCAATTTACGTGTATAATTGCTATATGTTTTCGTTAATTAATATTCTATTACTTATGAAATTAATAAAACAAAGAATTATTTGTTATAATTTCAAAATTACATTTTGAGCAATGTTTACTTGAAAGTGTTTCGTGAGCAAATGCAAAAGTGATCACCTCATAAAAGCATAGGTATTATACCCTTCCTAAAAGAATGAGCTTGAGTAGAAACTTATGTCATGCATGTGTAGTACGTGAAGAAGCAAAAGTTTTAAATTAAAGAACCCAAAAAAAAATATTACTAAACAAATTAAAAAAAAAAAGAATCAAGAGATAAATTACAAATATAAATTAAGATCATTTAATAAAGCCAAGGGCAACATATGACTAACCATTGGCTTGACTATCTATAGGTTCTAGTGGAGTCATCAAACTATCATAACATATTGTCTCAATATGGCTTGGATATGAATCCTAACTAGTCGGACTTAAAAGGTAGGTACGCTCTTTGTTCCTATATATATTTATATATCATCATTTTTTTTAATTTTTGGGGCACTATCATCATCATTATTATTTGTGTCTAAGGACTAAGTTGTCAAGATGAATCATTCACTCAACTTAATCCTAAATAATCGTTACCAAATGACCATTTATTTTAGAGTCACCACCAATCTATTTTGGCTAGGTGAGATTGGTCACCTACCAGAGTTTGTATTTTGAGGGTTAAAACCCTTAAAAATAAAGTCTAAAATTTGCGATTATACCACAGATCACTTGAAAGGTTCTAGGGGTCGGTTATAAACACAAGTAAGGGTCGATCCCTTTCATGATGCTCGAAAATTGATACCTTATCAATTATGTGTTAATTTAAATTTTGATTTTTATTTGATTTCAATATTTGATATTTAATTATAATTCCCATGCATCAAAATAAAAGTTTTAGGAAACAAATTTATTATTTCATAGGAGAAAATTTTTTTAATATTTTTGAAAATCAAAATATCTTTCATACTTTACCTAAAAATAGAAAGAACAAGAAAGGTTTTATCATTATCTCTTTCACACCCACTGGAGAATCAGAGGACTAAGAAAGGTTGTCAAAAATCAACATATCTTTCGCACCCTACCAAAGAGCTAGAGGAATACGAAAGGTTTTATTTTTACAAAATTTAAAAAAAAAATCTTGATTTTCTCATTTTGAAAAAGAATATCACCTTATTAAAATAATACGTGAAACCTCTTCCATATGCTAAAAGAAATTTCACGTGCTACTTTAACTTGGAGACATTACCCTGATTTTAAAATTTTCAATGTTATAGGAAATAGTAAAAATTTATCCTAAGACCCAGTTTTGACGAAAAGCACGAAACTAGACTCTAAGGACTCAGGCTTAGGTGAAGAGACCAAAATATCCCTTAAAGTATAACTTCGATGTTAAAGTATCCTGGTAACCTTAAAAGACTCGATTCTAAAATAAATTACTAAAATATCCCTAAAGTATACCATCGATGTGAAAGTATTTTAGCAACCCTAACGGACTCGATGACATCATAAATGAACAAACCTATTCTTACTGTGCATTTTCAACATGGAAGTATCATAGTGATCACATAAAACTTGGTTCTAATTTATATTACTAAAATGCCCCTAAGGTCCACCTTCGACATTAAAGTATCCCAATAATCCTAAAGGATTCGATGACATCATAAAAAGATGAACCTATCCTTATTATGCACTTTTGACACAGAAGTATCCTAGTGATCATAAAGGACTCGTTCTAGGGTAAATTACTAAAATGCCTGTAAGATGTACCCTCAACATAAAAGAATCCTAGTAACCTTAAGGACTAAAAAATGATATGAGATGACAAATTTACCCTAAATGGGTAACTTAGATAATAAAGATGACCTAAAATGAAAAAATTGCTAATAAATTCCTATTTTCCTCAAAATTGCGTATTAGCTTTAAATGGCTAAAAATGCTAGAAAATATTTTAAAATTGCTAAAAATGCTAGAAAATATTTTAAAATTGCCAAAATGCCCTAAATGGGTAATTTAGTATGACAAATAACCTATTTAACCCTAAAATGCAAGGTTTACTAAAAGGTCTCCAAACTTTATAATTTTGCAAAATAGTCCCTACATGAAATAAATTATAAAATCAAACATCAAACACATTTAAATCAACATGGAAAACTTACCAAAAATTATATGAAGTATTTGGCCAAGTACCTTTGGCCTCGAAATAATTTTTTCACTTTTGCAAACAAGTCCATAAACTTTATAGAATTACAAAAAGGTCCTTAAAAGGCTAATAATGCATGATATGTAGTTCAACATGTTAAAAATGCATGAAACATACCCCCAAAGGTACATAAAACTCTCGAGTAACTAAATTATGGCAATATTATGTAGGCGTACAATTTAAAAGGAAATTGGCAAAACTTTGTAGTCAGACATTTTTGGTCATATTATGTAGTCCCACAATCGATAAAGTTGGTCAGCAGAATTTATGATCACATTATGCTCATATGACCTAGGAATAACTTTTGCAATTTAGTCTCTAGACTTTTCATAATAGCCTAAAAATATCAAAACCTTCACAAATAACCCTTTACATGGTTCATTCAACTTGGGAAATACCTTTCCAAGACATTAAAATTTTTTATAAAATTATTTTTAAGCCTCTACAAGTTTTAAACATAACAAAATAATCCAAATCTCACAAAACTCAAGCATAAAAAATTATCCAAGGGCATGATCATTTTCAACTAACACCAATAACAACAAAAACAATATTTTTCTCAACATAACATCATGAATATCAATATAAATATGCTTCACCAAGCTTAGATATGTAAAAAATCATGAAAAATAAAAAACATACCAATATACTTCATTAAAAATCAACATGAAAATAACAAGGAAAATAGCATAAAATTATATGCATAAATAATCATACATCATTTCTACAACAAATTTTCTTGATGAAAATCATATTATTGCTAACAAAAATCAAATTTAACAATTATATCAAAAAACTTTGATCATGGCTTTCATACTCGGCCTTTCAACATGGATCAAAGTCCATGAGCAAAAGTAATCACTAATCTCACTAAAAGGATGAAACATGCTTGAAATGAACAAAAATCAAGAGTTTTCCAAATTAATCAAACTTAAAAGCTTGAAATTTCTATTTTTTTGGTGTTTTTTCTTTATAGAAGCCTTCCTTCTTTTTGCAAAAGCATCCTTCCTCTCTTTATAAGGGATAAGGATCGGCCAGTGGGGCTAAAACCCCTCCTTGGCTTAATACCATGTTGTTTATTCTTTTTATTTTTTTATTTTTATTACTTTTAGATTTTTTATTTTTTTGATAAAGCTTAATTAAATATTTTTTTCATTTTCTGTGACTCAAGCCTAATATCGAGCTTTATAATGATTTAGGAAAAAAATCTAATTTAGATAAATACAAATTATATGGATTAAATTGTAACAAATTAAAAATTATGTGTTCAAGAAATAATCTTTCACATAATAAATTTAATTAAAAATTTAATCAAAATAGGTTTGTTGGCGCTTGTTAGTAAACAAAAATGGGCTTGTTGAAAAGTTAATGAGCTTATTGGGCCCATCAGGAAAATTACTAGGTTTTAAAGCACACGAAATGGAAACATATAAATTTTAGTCCTTTAAAAAAATTAGAATAATAAAGCTTCCATATAAAAATTTCAAAAGCAATTTAGAGAAATTTTATGTGTAAGGAAAATATAATTAAAAATTTTAAACTCATAAAATTTTATGAGAAAAATTACGAAAGAAGAAAATTGATATTTAATAAAATAAATTGGAATTTCAAAAAGTACATCCAAGCTATTTTATGAAATATGTAAAAATATTTAAAATTCAAAACTCTTAAAAATTTGACAAATAAGAAAAAGTTTGTATTTTGGAATCAAGAAAATTCTAAAAATACGCCCAAATTTATAAAAATGAATTAAATTCAGCATATTACTCAAAATATTAATTTATAAAAATAATAAAGATAAAAACCTAAAATCCAAAACAAATTTTACCAGAACAATTTCATGATCATAGCACTTGTAGTATTGTAAAAAATTCAAATTTAATAAATAAATATGACAACTTGACACATTGTGATATAAAACGCCTATATGGATTTTTATTGAATATTTTTTTATTTTTGGGGGTGTGTATTGCCATAAATACTACACAGGTATAAGTAAAAATATACGGCGATCAACTTTTAAAATTTCATGAAAAAATCTTAAAAATCCTTAAAAATAAGAAATCTAACCATAATATCGTATGCAAAAATGAATTTCAAAATTTTGAGAGAATAAATTTAAATAATAATTTTTTTACCTTAATATTTATCTTATTTATGGTGATTTTTTTATCACTTGCATAAGCGATCATTTAAATATGATCCAAAAGGTCTTGAAAATAGCCAATCCAATGATTGCCTAATATTTGGTCTCTGATATTTTGGGATTACTAAGGAAAGGGCTTAGACAAAATTAGGTTTTTATAACTACCCCTTTTTGGCCATTGTTGAAAATTAGGAATGGAGCAAAGACTAAATAAACATGACTTTGTTCGAGCCGTGATAAGCCTTTCAACAAAAAAAGTTTTTTCTAAGGCTAACTTTATTGGTTTTTCTACCTAACCAACTACATTAGCTTTCATATTTTAATGCCAATTTTGATTGGTGGCCATTAGCTAATTGCAGGCTTTCTAATTTAAGTGCCAATTTCGACTAGGATAAGACCATCATTTACTCTTGGGCTTTTAAATTTTAGTGCTAATTTTGATAAAGGCGAAACCATTAGCTACTTTTGGGCTTTTTCAAATTTTAGTGCCAATTTAACAAAGGCGAAACTATCAACTATTTTTGGTCTTTTAAAATTTTGGTGCCAATTTTGACTAAACCGAGGCCATCATTTACTCTTGGGCCTTTTTAAATTTTGGTGCCAATTTTGATAGAGGTGGAACCATCAGCTACTCTTGTGCTTTTTCAAAATTTAGTGCCAATTTTAACAAGGGTGGAGCCATAAGGGCAAAACCATTAGTTACTCTTAAGCTTTTTAAACTTTAGTACCAATTTTGACTAGGCTAAGGCCATCATCTACTCTTAGGTTTTTTGAAATTTTGGTGCCAATTTTGGCTGTGCCAAGGCCATCATTCACTCTTACCCTTTTCATTTTATGTTTGCCAACTTCATTGGTTTTCTACCAAATGAAGAAAACCTAAACAAACTCCACCAATCATCTACTTAATTAGATGAAGCTGATTTAAAGCCTACTTCTCCTATATTCCACATGATTGAATGAAGAGGCCATCTTATTCCACTAGTTTCTATTAAATGAAGCTAACAAATAAAAAATTTATCGATTTTTCTACTTAATCGGATGAAATTAACTTAAATCCTACTTCACCTATATTTCACATGATCAAATGAAAAGGACATCTTACTCAACCGATTCCTAACCAAGTGAAGATGACAAATAAAAACTCTGCTGATCTTCTACTTAATCAGACGAAGTTGACTTAAATTCTATTTTACATACATTTCTCATTAGATGAAGAGGATATTTGATTCCACCAGTTTTTAACCTAACCCAGTGAAACTGACAAAGAAAAACTCTGATGATCTTTTTATTTAATCGGATGAAGTTGACTCAAACCCTACTTCACCTATATTTCACATGATTGAATAAAAAAAGACTTTAATTCCACCAGTTTCGCACCTAGCCTAGTGAAACTGACAAAGAAAAACTTTGTTGATTTTTCTACATAATCAAACAAAGTTGACTTAAATCCTGCTTCACTTACATTTCACATGATCGAATCAAAATAACACTTAATTCGAATATCATGAAAGTAATCTTCTTGTAAGTTGGCAAGGCCACATCAATCTGAGCCTTATTGTTGTCACTTTTTTTTCTTCCTGATTTTCTCATATGTTGGACAGGCCTTATCAATTTGAGCCTTACTGTTACCAAATTTTCTTCTTTTTGATATGTTGGCAAGGCTTTATCAATCTGAGCCTTATTATTACTAATTTCGTTTCTTCTTGATGGTTTGCTATTGAAGGTTAAAAGGCGATTTAATGTTTGCCCCTCAAAATCCTTCTTCTAATTTTCACTTCAGGAATCTAAGGATTATTCAATTTTTCCTGAAAAGTCACCAGATATCAAATTAGTGTTTATCAATTTAAGGAACCAATTTTATGCAGTTGAATAAAAGTCAACATTTTATTGCATGAAGGATATTTACATACTCCTATTAAAATCGGGAGAAGTATCAAAGTTCATCAAAATTTCATAATTTAAGGAGCAAGCCCACCTTCTCGTTTTAACTTGAGAAAAAAATCCACTTGATCAAAAAATATGAAAATTTCATAATAATTTCAACCATAATTTTCCAATACCAAGGATAATAGATATGCCATCTTTGTCTTTTGTTGATAAGGTTTTCTTGTGATTGATGATTACCACTGGGGACATTTTTGAATAAAATGAGGAAATAAATTTAATGGCAAAAATGGGGTAGCACTGCTAAAATTTGATTAGAAGAAATTGGTACAATAAGATCGTGGTTTATCAATACTAGATTCAAGTGGATGTCTTTTTTTATGGGAGTTCTTTAAAAGGTAAATAATCAAGCTATAACATTCTTTTGATCTTCAAATACAATAGCTCGACAGCTGTTAAACTAATGCTAGTAAACACCAAGTCTCAAAGGGTTAATTTAGAAGGCCTTTGGGTACATATCAATTTATAAGATAGGACACAAAAGTTTTGAAAGGTTATGTTGAAAGAAAATATTTAGGCATTCAACTCAACCTTTTACTAATATTGTGAAATTTTTAGAGACTTCGGATGATTTCAAAATTAGCATGGAAGAGTTTTTTTTTTTTTCCATTGGTGGTTACCTTTTCGGTTTATAAGCAATTCCAAAGCCTTTAAGTTTGTTCTAGTCTACCCCTTTCGATTTTCAACCTAAAACTTTTTTATTTTTCCTTTTTTTCCTTTTTTTTTCTTTTTTCTAAATTGATTGCCCTATCATATTCTTAAAAACTTAAAAATCATCTGGAAAGATGAACTTTTAAAGAGTTTCTTAAGAATGGCTTGGCAACTTAAAGAGCCATATTTGATCGAAATGGATTTGTAGGTACGTAACATAGGCTATGGTTCATGGCTTAGAAAAAAAGGATAGATAGGCCTAAATCAAGTTTTAAGGGTAATTAAATCATCATTTCCCTTTAAAAAGAATTTGATTTGACAAGTCTTTCAAGATAAACATACATTTTATTTCTTCATCTTTTTTTACTTTTGCATTTTTCTTTTGTTTATCTTCATTTCTTTCTTTATCTTGCTTTCTTCATTCTTCGCTTTGAAGGAATTTAAAATTTAAACTTTGACTAGTCTTCATTTTCAAGGAACTTCAGATTTGAACTTTAATCAGTCTTCAAAATATGCCTTATGACAATAGACTTGTTCTTCATGTAACTTTAGAATGAATTGCTTATTCTGATAGCTTTGGTTTATGTTGCCCTTTAATGTGGAAAATTATTTTTGAATAGAGTTTAAAAGAATAATCATCAGGCTGAAAGGGGACTACAAAAAGAATAATTTTCTAGATTTGTGAAAGGATAAAAAAAGATGGCCAATTTTCATTTCAAATAAAGGCATTTGAATTGAGAAGCATTCTGCTAGTAAAAAGATTTTGAGCACTTCAATAACATAATGTTGCATTCAATTTTTTTCTTTTTTTTTTTTTTGTCTTTTGATTTTAGCATTTTGGCTTAATGTATGCCCCTCAACATTATCAGCTTCATAAACACCAATGAATCTTGGTTTTGGTTGAGCATTTAAGGCAAAAATCAAATTGGCATGGGAAAACCTTAAATCTCACATCTTATTTATTAGGCATTGGATTGAAAAGGTTTTATCCTAGAAGAAAAGGTGTTTTTGGCTCATTTTTACTCTTATTCTTCTTAAGTCAAGGATTTGGAAAAGTTTCACGGAAGTTGTGGTAAAAGGTTATCCAAATGAATTTGGTAGATCTTAAAATAACATTATTGTTTTAACACATGTCGAACTATCAGCATCTAAATCTTTTAAGAGTATAACTTGTTTATTTAACCTTCAAGGAATGCAAGAAGGAACATTTGTTGAAAGGTCTATGGCTAAATGTCTAGAATACTTACATTAATGAAGGTGAATAATCTTTCTAAAAGAATCAAATCTAATATGATCACCAACCTAATTAGAATCTGTTAAAAAATGTTCTCATTATCCAAAATATTGGAAATTATTATCAACAAAGTTTATGGTTGTGATTATTATAATGATCATATGTCCATGTATTTTCCATGAGGATATTATAATTATAACAACACCAACATGCATAATGTTAAATCCATGTATATTCATGTTGATAGGATATTTTGTGCATAAAATTCATATATGATTCATTTTTTGTATGTTTGCTGAGAAAAAAATTGTTTATAGGTGCATTGGTGATGTTAGAAACTATAAGTGATCATTTTATAATTATTTCACAATGTTTCCATGCATATTGAAGATTACCATGTCATTTCATGCATTTAGATATATTTAAATCATTTTTTATAATTTAGAAATTATTATGTCATTCATGCATTTTAGAGATTTTATAGTTATTTTTCCATGATTTATAAACTTTTGTTCTCATCATATGCATTTTAATGTAATTTTCCATGAATTAGGGGACTATTATGTTATTTCATGTACTTTAATGTCATTTTAGCAAATTTACATTATTTAGAGCCATATATGCATTTTCATGTATTTTAGGAGTAATTTGGTATGTTTTAGAAACATTTATGCAATTTCATTAGGGTTATTCTAGTGATTTGCCATGTTTTAGGATCTATTATGACATTTCATGCATTTTAAGATTATTTTAGTCATTTTTCATGTCATAAGGATTATTATGTAATTTCATGCATTTTAGAACTTTTTAGTCATTTTCCATGTTTTAGGGACTTTTATATAATTTCATTCATTTTAGGATCATTTTAGTCATTTTTTATGTTTTAGGGACTATTATGCAATTTCATACATTTTAGGCCATTTTAGTCATTCTTCATGATTTAGGGACTATTATTTAATATTATGCATTTTAGCACCATTTCTAACATTTCCA
>JAQSVH010032885.1:0-10443 GCA_029448705.1 Adansonia digitata | reverse complement strand
ATATATATATATAGATCAGCTTCCAAAATCATTTTTAAATCATGATTCTTTTTCAAAAAGATATTAAAAAAAGAATAAGAAAAAAATACAAATTTTTTTCATACATGAAAGTCCAAAATCACGTAAAACAATCTCATTCAATATATATATATATATATTTATATTTTTTAGCTAAGTTTCTATAAATTATAATTTATTAAAAATAATAAAAAAAAGTTAATTTTTATTTCTTATTTTTTCCTTCTCTTATTCTTGTTCTTTTTGATTGGCTGCCACTCCGCTGCAGACATGTCGAGCCAACCAATCAAGTGGCTTACACTATTTTTTCTTTTCCTTTAATCACTAGTTCTTTCCTCTTCTTTTCCTAAGCCTAGCTATAGTTCATAAAAGCCTGTTGTCCAGCATAGTTCCTTCAATGATCTTTCTCTTCCCTTACAATTTTTTTGAAAAGTAATTTTATTAATAGAGCTATAGGAAATCAGAAAATAAGTGACAAGAACCACAGAAGGGAGTCACAAAAAAGATACAAATTTCGAATTCCTACCCACCCCTAATTTAGCCAACCCATCCGTAATAAAATTAGTTTCCCTAAAAGTCTGATTAAAACAGATAGATAAATAGAGAATAGTTCCCGTCCTTGGAGTTGTTTTTTTTTTTTTTTTTTTTTGAAAAGATGAAAAAAATAAGAGATATGTGCTTTCGATGATTTTGGTTGATGTAAAGACTTGTTGTAGGAAACTGACACGTGTCATTAAAAAACTATGTAATGGCATATTATTGATTTTTTTTATATTTTAAGTTAAAATTTTATATAATATTTAAATTTTTGTGAGTATTTATATTTTGTAAAAACATTTTGATTTTAGATAAACTACACTAGTAGTCACCTAACTATTAGTGCGCTTTCATTTTCATTGCCAATGTTTCAAAATTTTCAAAAAGGCTACTAACGTTATTTTTTTAAAAAAATTTTTGGTCACTTAGCCGTTAAATACTTAACAGCTAGGTGACATGGAATTTTTGTTCACCTAGAATAAGGCTCAACTGAGAGGCTCAATGCTGTAGAAAAAACAAGGAATTGTTCCAAAAAATAGGGAGAAATTTAAGGAAAAAAAAGAAAGCTTTAGAGACGATGACTAGGATCAATTCAAAGGTGACTAGAGTTTATTAAAGAGTAGATTGACAGGTAATTTAGGATTCTTAGTTAGTGTTTAGGGTTAATTTTGAATTAAAGTTTAGGGTAGTTTTAGGTTTGGATCGATTTTGAATTTTCAAATCAAAATGGACAAGCGAAGGTTGCGATTACCTGGGAGTTTGACCATTACGTACGATATGGATTCAATTAATTTTTGTTTTCTTGATTTAATTTTGGGTTAATTATATGGTTTTTTTAAGGGTTTTATATTCTTATCTGTTTGCCAATGTTTTTGTTTGCTGCCAATTTCAATAATGCCTACCAATTTTTTTTGTTATTTACTGTCAATATTGATTTCTTTAGTTTATTTGTTAATGTTGTTGGTTTTTTGGATTGGTGTGTAGTTGACCTTTATTATAAAAATATTTATTTTGCTTACCCATGCTTGTGTGTTGTTTTATCATGAGACAACAGCTATGCATGTAGAGCTATGTTTTTATCTTTTAATGCTTTATTAGGAATTTTTTTAAGACATAACAAATTGGTTGAAAAAATTTAATATATTGTTGTAAAAACATAACATACCTAATTTAAGGTATTTTATAATATTTTTAGATGTTTAATTTAGATTATTTTACAGTTGTTATTCATCATGGCGATCATTTTATGCAGGGCCTTACTATGTAGTATATTGTTAAGAGGGTTTATTACTTTGATTTATTTCATTTTGAAGCAATGTCTATGTTAGAAATTTATGTTATGTTTGAGAAGCTAGGTTATTTAGATCCAATGAAATGTTACTGGAAAACTTTAGGGGGCATTAAATATAGATAATGTGAAGCCATTGATAAATGATTTTGATGTTTTGAATATAATTCTACTTTGCCTATGAATCATTACATTCATTTGTAGTTGGAGGATCATATTGTTATAGATGTTGAGCATGTAGATAATGTAGATGATATGAATGTTGGAGATGAGCCAACCATGGAAGTAGCTTCTGATAGTGATAACGAAACGAAAGTAGAAATAGGAATAGATGTAAATGATACAAATCAATCTGATATTGAAACTTCTGAACAAGAGTTTAATGAGAGTGATAATGATATTGAATATGCTGATTAGGAAGTGCTTGAGGTTAACATTGACTTAGGAATTGATAGGGATAAGGGAAAAGCTACTCATGTTGATGAAGAATGCTTAAGGTTAATGTTAACTTGGGTTAGATAGGGATTTAGAAAAAGATACTATAGTTAATGATGTTGGCTCTTAATTAAATAAATCTACTTCTTTGCATAGTGAATATAACTCTGATTTTGATGAGGTTAGCATAAAAGATAGATAGCCAAAATTCAACATTAAGGTATACATTGAAAATCCTAGATTCCAGAAAGGGTTGTTGTTTTCTTATAGGGAAATATTAAAAGAAGCCATCAAGCAGTATGCGAGAAAGAATAAGTATAATGTGAAGTTCGCTACGAATAACAAAAAAAGAGTGATGGCTATTTACCAAAAAAAAAAAGGTGTCTATAGACAATATAAGGTTTAAAATTGAATGTAAAAGACCAATGGACCTTAATTGGATGATTAAAACATATGTGTTTGAACATAGAAGTGTGAAAAAAATAAGAATAGAAACATTACATCTAAATAGATGGCTAAGAATTATTTAGAGAAATTTTTATCTGATCCAAAGTATTTTATAGCCTCCCTTCAGCAAGATATTAAGACTAATTTTTTGATTCATATTTCATTAAGTAAGTGCAATAGGGCCAAGCACAAAGTACTTGAATTTGTGCAAGGATGCCAGAATAAACAATATTAAAAAATTTATGATTGTTTGGGAGAACGTAGGCATACCAATCCAGGAACCACAAAAATATGTTCCTTTGGATGCAGACTTTTTAAAAGATGTATGTTTGCTTACAAGTATGCAAAAATGGGTTCAAAGCTGGACGTAGGCCTATTATCAGCCTTGATCGTTGTTGCTTGAAAAGTTATTATGGTGGTCAATTACTAGCGGCAATGGGGATTAATGCAAATGACTTTATTTATCCTTTAACTTATGCCGTTGTTAAAACTTAAAACCATGAATCTTGGCATTAGTTCATTGAGTTGTTGAAGGATGGCTTGGAGATTATAAATTTATATCATTTTGCATTTATTTAGACAAATAGAAGGTATGAAAACAACTTTTTGCATTCATATAATTTCATATCATTTTGCATTGTTGTTGGTTGCTAACTACTTTGATTTGTTTTATGAATATATGTTGTAGGAACTTGTGGATGCATTTGTAAAACTTGTGCCTAATGCAAAGCATAGAAACTTTGTTAGGCATTTGTACATTAATTTCATGTCCAAGCCTACAAATAAAGGAAAAACATTTATGGATTGTTGGTGAAAAATTACTAAAGCTAGCTACGTGAAAGATTATGAAGATGCAATGAAGGAAATGAAGGCCTTATCACATGATGCTTATATGTGGTTAGAAAAAAAAATCCTGCTCACAGACTCAAATCTTATTTCTCCACAATACCCAAGTGTGACATGTTTTTAAACAACCTCTGTGAGTTGTACAAATACATCATGGATATGAAGGATTAGCCAATCTTGAATATGATAAAAAACTATAAAGACCAAGTTGATACAAAAAATTGTTCTGAAAAAAGAAGCTACTAATAAATACATTAGACTATTGACCCCAAAAAGTAAAAAAAAAAGTTAGACAAGATTATCAAAAAGTTAAGTGTTGGCCAAAATACGTTGGTGATCCAAAGTATTAAGTTACATTTTATCCATCAAACCAATACATAGTAAGCCTTGAGTTGTAAACCTATTCATGCAAAAAAATGGGATCTCACTAGTACAATAATACTCATGAATAATGAAAGACCTAAACATTGTGTCAATCCCACTACAAGAAGAGTATACAACTAAAAATTTATTCCAACTGCATCAACCCTGTGAGAAGTGCCAACCAGTGGAGTCATGAGGAAAGTTATGAGCCCAAAATTACTACCAATACTAAGAAAACCACCTAAAAGATCTTGTAAAAATTACAAAAAGCAAAGGAAACCCTCATTGCTACAGCTTCTACTAAAATAAGCAAAAAAAGAGGCAAAATGATCTGTACCAAATGTGGTAAACCAAGGAACAAATGTTAGGACATGTAGGGGAAAAGTTGGTGGTAATAGTAGACTAAATAAGCTCATATAGTAAAAAGTTATGTGAAGCAAGTTGAATCTGCTGGCCAAAAAGGTCAATGAATATTTAGGCTGCCTGTAAGTGACTTTAAATTATTTTAAGTTGATGTAATTATCTATAGGTTGCTGCTACTTTTAATAAATTTAAAATTTACATTTATTATATTATTTAAGAAATTTTCTAGGAATACTAGCAAAATGACCACTGCAACTACAAAGGTAAAAAATTTTATTTTATGTAATTTTTTAACCCATTTAAGGTATCTTGTGGCTTGAATTTTTTTGGAACAGAATCTAACTCTACGAGTCATACCTTGGTAGCATGTTCAACCACCTGCAATGACTGTTAAATGGATGCTTGATGTAAGTTTTCATATAAATTCTAGAATTTGAGTCGTGATGTAAGTTTTATGCCTTGATTTGAGATTGTATTAATTTTGAGATGTGTTTTAGGAATTGATGCAGGATTCCAACCAAACTTAAGCCAATAATGTCTTTCAAGCTGCTAAACAAGGTCATCAACAATAGCAACAAATAGAAAGCCAAGTGTAATCAAGAAAAAAGAAACTACCAGACTCTTTTGTCAATGTTCAACAACCGAAAGTACCATTTCCAAACAAATAAAGTTGATTTATTTATGTATTGGAACTTTTTAACTTTTTTGTACATTAAAGTTGTCCACATGTGAAGTTGTAATTAGGTGGTTTTAGGTCATTACATTTATATGATAGAAGATGAACACTTTTGTAAACCAACTTCATATGGTTTAAGTGTATAGGGTTTAATAGGTCTTTAAATTTAAAATGGAAAAAGTTGTTATTGTTAGACTTCTTTAATAGCTTCTGCCATTTTATTTGTTGAAACCTTGTGATGTTACAACATATTTTGCAATGAAATTATTATCATTTGCTAGAAATTCAATGTTTCTTTCATTTTGGATTTGCAAGACAAAAATATAAACATAAATATAAATATCCGATTAAGAGTTCTAGGTCCTACATACAAAATTAACTCTAATTTTCCCCTATAATTACTTTAAGCCATTTTCCTATACAAATGTAATATAGTGGTAGTTAAGCCCTTTTTCAATGCATTAACTATAGAATTATCAAGCCAAAGCAATAACTCAAGTAAATCATTCATTTTTTCTTTCCCTTTTTATTGTTTTGATTTTTCTTAATAGGCCAATGATAACCACTCTTGCACAAGGACTCATAAGTAGACTGTACCAAATTAAGGAATTGACATGCAACACTAAACCCCTAATTTTTATAGCCAAAACATTTTCTTTTAGGATTGTCATTTGATTAAGAAACTTTTAAATCAACTAGTACTTCATAATAGCAAATAGGAATCACACTAGATACATTTATTCAATTTTCCTTGCATTTTCCTCTACTTACCTTTTGCTTTGATTTTTCTTTGGATCTGCTGTGTTTCTTCTCTATTCTACTTCTACTTTTCTCTTCTTCTTTGTTTTCTCCCTTTTTCCTTTTTTGTTTATTCTCTGCTTTGTTTTCCCTACACCCAATTACTTTATCTGCAATCCTAAACCTATTATATCCTAAGTCTCAGACCACCATTAATCTAGTTGGATAATTCCAAGTGAAAATAAAAATTCTACATCACCTAGTCATTAAGCATTTAACAATTTGGTAACCAAAAATTCAAAAAAAAATTATAACTTTAGTGGCCTTTTTTAAAGTTTTGAAATATTAGTGATCAAAATGAAATCGCACCAATAGTTGGGTGGCTATTGGTGCAATTTACCTTTTGATTTTTATGAAAGAGATCTATTTATTATAATAATTAGAATGTAAGTCCCAACTTTGCGTAGAATTGTTTATATTAAAATTTTATCAAAAAGAATGACTTTAAAAAATATAATAATAGTGTTAACAATTTAACATTAATTATTTTATAATATTTGTATTCATGTGACTTATTGTTGTTAGTGAGAGTATCTTTTTAAATATTTAGTTTTTTTTTTTATTTTCAATATATTATAATATAAATATAATAATATAGCATGATGTGAATAGATAAGTGCATCAAATTTACTTGAAACGAATTACTAACTTGTCAAATTTTATATAAATATATAATATATTAAATACGATTATAACATGAAAGAGTAACACGAAAACAACTACATGTAACATAAAATTAAAAGTTATTTAAATATTATCAATTAAATTTGATAATTTCAAACATACATAATATACATCACTAGCATAACAAAGGGAAAACAAGTAAAAAACGATATAAAAGAAAAAATAACATAAACATGATACAAATAGACAAACATGCCAATATCTATATGAAATAAATTATTAACATGTTAAAATTTAAATAAATATATAAAAACTTAAATTCAATCAAAACACAGAAAATTACGTAAATACGAATGATATGAATACGAAAAACACACAAAAAATAAAAAATAAGTAAATTCTTTTTAGAAAATGGAATGGAAGTAACCCCCTCAGACAATGTATATTGAGGGGATTAGTTTAATATAATGTATACAGATTAGAAATTAAATTGTTATATTTATAGTTTAGGAATGCAACAATATATGCATTAAAGTTAAAGGATTATAGGTGCCATTTACCTTTTTTAAATATTATTTTATTGTGTTTAAAACATTACAGTAAATAAATTCTTATTTATGTATGTGTTATTTTTGTTTACTCATAATTATTTAAAGTATAAATGTTTATATAAATTTCAACATGTTAATAATTCATATTTTATAAAATTTGACACATTCATATCATTATTTTGTGTTCATCGTATTTTATAAACCGGTAATATTGAACTTAACACGAAAAAATAATTAGAACATGACGTAAAACATGACACAAAAATATAACACAAACATTTTAGAAGATAAGAAGCTTGGATACCATGTTACAACAAAAGGAAAAGAAGAGAAGAAGCAAGATTTGGAGAACACAAAGAAATACATGGTTTGGCTATAGTAACCTATATCCATGGGAAAATACATAAAAGGTTATATTATTGATATTACCAAAATTGTTATTTTAATTTGTACTAGTGCCTACTTATATAGAAAGCTTTCACCAATTTAGGAAAAGATTAAAGCAAGAATATCGTATCTTCATTCCTAACATATCGTATTGTAATCTCTAATATATATATAATTACATTTATTACTTTAATACCCTTTTCAAACTCAAGGTAGTATTATAAATACTAATTTAAGTTTGTTAACTAATAAAGGAACATATGGTAGAACATATAAGAAAAAATTTAACTTAATGTAATATGCTACAAGGGTTGAAACACATGGTGTAACATGTGATAGGAAAACGTGACGTAATATGTTGTAGGAAAATCTAATGTGATGGAACACACAACAGGAGCAGGAACATCTGATGTGACAGAACACGCAACATGAATAAGAAATTTTGATGTGATGGAATACACAACAAGAACAAGCAAATTTGAACCCTAAGCATTCAACCTAAAACCTATTTGATAACAGGTGGAGAAGTTCAACTTAAATATAAGATAATAGATAATCTAATATTTAACCAATGTAGGATAGCAATATTTTAACAGCTTTTATTTTGATCATTCAATTGCTAAAAATATTAATCACCGATAATTCTAAAATTTATTTTTTTATCACTTATTAAGGTTAAAAAAAAAACTAAACAAGAGGTCAAACCAACGTGACTTACAATTTTTGTTCTAATCGATACATTTAAAAAAGCCTTTAAATATTTTTAAAATAATGTTAATGTTAAAAAAATATTAAATATACTAATTTATTAATAAAACCATGCATTAGGCTTTGGTTTTATAATTCTTAATATAATTCCAAGATGTTACGAATTCAACTCTTATCACATACAAAAACTATTTTTGAAAAAATAATTAAAAATGACTTTTTTTAGTTTTTTCAATCTTTTACTAGTTCAATTGATTTTAATCCAATTCAACTATATGTTGATTCATCAAGTGAACTAATTCAATTGACTTGTCTGATTTGATTTTTTTTTCAACCATGTCATTTAGATGTTAGAAGGTTAGACTATTTTGATTATCTATTTTTTTTAAGTTTTCATTTAATTTTGAAAAATTTTAATTCCATACAAAATTTGTAAAAAGTATTAATTTTTTTAATCAATTGTCCATATCTCATTATCAACGTAGTTTTTATACATTTTACCATCAAAGTTTTTTAAATAAATTATCTTATTATTTACTTTATTTGATATTTTGACATAAATTAAAATAATTATTAAAATTTTATTTTATATTAAAATTTATATATTTTATAATTAATTTTAAAATAAAAATATTTTAAAAATAAATAATGATATAAATTGATTGACTTAAATTAAAAAAAAAATCATTATGTAACCATTAGATAAGTTTACTTTTAACCACTTTCTAGTTGTAATTTATACATATATATTTGTTAAAGGAAAAGCTTAACCAATGCTTATAGGCACTAATTAAAGTTTCTAAAATAAAAATAAAGTGTAATTATTTTTTTTAAAATTTCGTAAAATTGATTTGATAAAAAGGGAAAGTTTCTAAAAAGGAAAGTTTAGGATATTTAACGGGTGTCTATAAACATTCATTAACCAAACCTTTAGATGTTACTGTTTTTAACAACTAAAATACTTTAATATGAATTACTTTTATGATTATTGCGTATCATGTAGATAATATAGATCAATGATGAGCTTATTTTTAAACTCAACAAAAAAGTTTATATATTTTAAATATTTTTATTTTTATATAATAATAAAATGTTAATCTACTAAAATTTTTATTTACAATCATATTTTTTTGCCAGCAGTATATAATAATATCTGCGTAGATTAATTTTACAAATTTTATTATAAAATTTTAAAATATTTATAATCTTTCAATGGCAAATTTGTTATTTTAGATATACTATGTACACAAATAAACTATTAAACGATACAAATTCAAAAAAATAAATTATGCTGGCAAAAGCAAATACAGGTAAATTTGGCTTTACCAACTCCAAAGAACTAATCAAGTCAATGTTTCGAATCTTTGACCTTATGATGAAATGTGCCTATCTCCCGACTGTTTGATAGTATCTGCGATCATCTCTCAAGCCTTCTCGATCAATCACCAATCAATAGCACTTATTATGATAACACCACGAACCACATATATGTTAATCTCTCTCAGATGGCAGAACCAATGTAGAGGAGTGGAGGAAGAAAAGTATGGCTTTTTTGTCAAATGAAATGTACGCTATAATTTATTTTTTTCCAGCCTTTAAATAGAAGAAAAAACCAAAACTATTACAACCACTTTGGAGAAATTTTCGAATAATATCAAAATAAAATTTAAAATTCAAATCACAACTTCAAAATTAAATAGAGATAAAAAATTTAAAAAACAAATTAAAACTTAGTATTTTATCTGGACTAGAATTCTGTTGGACTTAAATACTGACGAGCTAAGCTTTAAAAAGATGAATCTTACTTAACCTTTAACCCAAGCCCAAGCTCAGCCTGACGATGTGCACGTGTGGTTTAACCTTACATAGACCTCAACCTTCAAGCAAAAGTTTAAATACCTCTTGAGGGTTAACCGAAATAAGCTAAATATATATCACATAAATAAGCAACCTATTTTTAATGTGGGATTGCTCACCACCTAACACTATTAACCCATTTTCTTCATGTTCAAGTGAGTGTTATGGGATCAATGTCTTATTTACCATGGATATTAGTTTTGCAACATGTTTATGTACCGTATATCTACATACAACAATTTACATATCGATATATGTATTTTGTATTTATGCACACAAATTGTGCCATTTATATCCAACAAAATTTATATCGGAGGTTGTACTAGGGAAAAGTATGTTATTCCAATTTTATTAAAAATATTCATATTCATATTCAATATTTATATATGAAATATATTTAGATATAAATACAAGATATGATTCTTCAAATATATCAAATACTTGAAAAATTAAAAATATCCATATGAATACATATCTAAAGGTGTTTAGAGTTAGGCAACAACATGGATTTTTTTTTTATTTCCTTATCTAGGTCCGATTCAATC
>JAQSVH010032874.1:0-10443 GCA_029448705.1 Adansonia digitata | reverse complement strand
ATGATTAAATTGTAAAAATTAAAAATTATGAATTTGAAACAAAATTTCATATGATTAATTTAATTTAATCTAATAATGAAACACTTTTTTAATTTACAAAAAAACATTAAACGTAACAAACTCATAAAAATTTTACAAGAAAACAATTACTAAAAAAATTATTATATGTAAAAAATACAAAACTTAAAAAATAAATTAAATTTTTCAAAATTGATTTAATATAATATATACAATAATATTTGAAGAATTTTGAAAATTATAAACTCAGAAAAATCTTACCAAAAAGGTTACGAGTAGAAAACTCCATGTCTGAGTAACAAAAAAAATTCTAAAACTGATAGAATAAAATGAAATTTTCAAAACTATTTTAATACAGATTAAATAATAATATTTAAAAAAATTTAAAAATTAAAAACTTAAAAAAATCTTATCAAAAAATTTACAGAGCAAAAAAAATTCTAAAACTTATAAAATAAATTAAAATTTTCAAAACTAATTTAATATCAATTAAATAATAATATTTAAAGAATTTTAAAAATTATAAAGTAAGAAAAATCAATTTAAAAAATTATGGAGTAGAAAACTTAGTATTTCAAAAATAGAAGATTTTCAAAAGAAAAATGAAAAACTAATAAAAATAAAAGGAATTTTCCTAAACAAATTTAATATGAATTAAATAATCATATTTGAAGAATTTTAAAAACTATAAAGTAAGAAAAATCTTTTCAGAAAAAATTTATAGAGTAGAAAATTTCGTATTCCGAAAATAAGAGGAAATGTAAAACTTATAAAATAAAAATGAATTTTGAAAAAACTGATTTAATGGTAATTAAATGCAAATTTTTAAAGAATTTTGAAGTTGAAAACTTGATAAAATTCCACCGTAGAATTTTACAAATAAAGAAAAGCTCGCATTTCAGAATCCAGAAAATTTCAAAGAATACATTAAAACTTATATAAAATGAATTAAATAAGATATATAATCCCAAATATTAATTTACAAAATGGTAAAGATGAAAATCCAGAATCTAAAATAATTTTATTAGAAAAATTTTATGAGTATAAAACTCGCAATACTATGAAAAATTCAAAATTAGTCACAAAAATGGACAACTTGATTCTCTATGATATGAAATGCCACTCCGAATTCTACCTTGAATTTTTTATTTTTCAAAGTACATATTGTCATAAATACCATACAGGTATTAGTATAATTATACGACAGTCAACTTCCCAAGTTTGATAAAAAATTCTTTAAAAATTTTTAATTTGACCGTGATATCATTCGCGGAAACAAATTTTCAAAAGTTTAAGAAGAAAACATAAAAATGATTTTTTCTTAAATATTCATCTTATATATCCGAAATTGAATATCAAAGTGTGATTCATTTTTTATCACGTGAACTTGCGACCATTTAGCTATGAATAAAAAGGCTTTGAGATGTCTAATTCATTTGAAAAAAATCATTCCCAATGAGGGTTGCCGTTAAGTTCTTAATCTCAGATATTCAGGATTATCAAAAAAGAAAAAGGAGACCTCGATGAAATTAGGTGCCTATAGATAGCAGCAGCGATCTGACCAAACATTAAATAGCCACAACTTTGACCAAAATGGACTACAAGCTCAGAAACAAAGCAATGGGTTCTTGGAATTTTAAAACAACTAACCTAAAAAAGCCTAAAAGTAATGAAAATATCTTATTTTTAACTTCTAGCAAGTTTTTTTACCGATTTCATGGTTTTTAATTTTTGTTTTCTTACTGATTTTAACAGTTCATACTTTTCTAGTTATATTAATATAGTAGAATAGCTAGACCTATAGGTCTCTAGTTGAATCAATGATCCGATCTTTTTTCAACACTGATTTAAATAATTACCAACTTATCTAAATCATGTAACTTAAAATGCTATCAATATCAAGCAATAATTTAGAACCCCAAAAATGACATTGATTCTTTATTTAGTAAAAATCTACGTACAATAGTGGAATTCCAAAGTCATGTTATAATGTATATTGAATCATGACATAATATACGCATTGCATAGCATGTATCATTTGATCACATAAAAATATGCCTAATATCAAAATCCTTTTGTTTTGTGGTATATGGATGTGAACATCAAAATTTTAATACAAAAATAAAACTTTAACATTTAAATATGCACTTAACTTTAGGTTAAGAATCCATAAATATTGGCCACTTTATTAAGAAATTACATATTGCCGACCAAATCTCAGCATGCCTAAATCTTTTATCACAAAATGAAATTATAGGATATATTTGCATAAAATATATTTATCATTTAATTAAATATAAATTTTTAATAATAATATTCTATGTAATTTTAAAAAATCAATAGAAACAATAAAAAAAAGAAACTAAAGCAAATGAGGACACTGGGAAAACCCACAGGCATTGTCCTAGCATGTTTAGCTAGGTAGCAACCTAGCTATTGTCAACCTCTAGCCACTTGAAATATCAGAGATGACTATTAGGCAGGACCGAATCAGATAGTTGTGGGTTTCGATTAATTCAAGTTTAAGTTCTTTTTGGTTTTTACCTTTTTATGTTTGAGCCTGTTTGGGTTCAAGTTTATGTGGGTTTAGGTCTTTTTCGATTCAGGTTCAAGTTTAAGTATGTTTTATATCATTTTTTATTTTATATTAAATGAAATCACTTTTACATAATTTTAAATTCTAAGCCTAGGCTCGATTTTCGCTTGGCTTGGCTAAAAAAATCTTAGTTTGATTCCTTGGGCTCGGCCACTAGACCTATCCATAGGCTGGGCGAGCCTACATGACCTGGTAAACCTAGCCTTTTTGGGCTAGGGCTCAGGTTTGAGTTTTTATATTCTAGGTAGCCCAACTTGGAACAATGTTTGTTAAATAAAATAATATATTTTTATTTAAATTAAATTATAAATCTATAAATATTAATATAAAAATATTATTTTATTATTTATGAATAGTGGTGCAAGCCTAATAGGCAAGTCAAGTGAAAAAGGGCCTGGGCTTAGAGTTTAAAATCTTTTGGGCCGTAGTTCAACTCGGCCTATGGAGACCTCCAATAGCCACGGCCCAAAAAATGTTGAATTTTAAGCTCAAGCCCAAATTTGGCGTAGCTGCACATTTAGGCCCGAATCACTGCTAAAAAGTTATTTTATAATTTAATTTAAATAAAAATATTATTTTATTAGGAAACGCTATTCTAGGTCAGGCCGAGCTGACACTTAAAATCTAGACTTGAGCCAAGCCTATTGGGCTAGACGAGCTACTCGGCTCGTGGATAGGTGTAGTTGCTAGTCTAAGTCTAACATATGATTTCTTTTCTTATTTTTGATATAGTATTATCTGTTATGGCTTTCATTTTTTTAATTTACCTTATTACATTGTTATACTACTATCAAACTTTAGTTATCATTACTTGAAATAACAATAAGAAAATAAGAATAATATACAAAGAAACACTTAAGATTTTATTACTAACATACAAAAATTCTCAGTATTCAATGAGCTCAACTAATTAAATTAAAGAAAATGTGATAAATGGATGATATACTTCAGTGATAATGTTTTCAAAGCTAATGATATGATTTACTTTTTTATAAATTATTATTTCATCATATATAAAATATAAATTAAGTTTTCAATATTTAACTAAATTATTAAAAAAATATTCAAATAAAACCAATAATTAAAGTTTTTCATTATAAAAAATTATTTAATTATAATTTCATCATTGTAGAAAACTAATTTCATCTGGGCCCTATTTATAGTAGATTTAATTATCCAAAATTGACAACTTAGTGATCACCCTGATAGAGGTTGATTTTTACTAGGTGAACTTCACACTTTTAGGACTAATTCAATCATCCCCAAATGGTCATATGTGCATTTAAGGGTCAAACTCAAATAAAAAAGATGAATATTGAAGAAAAATTTTACTTTTATATATTTTCTTGTCAAATTTTGAAAATTATTTATGTAGGTGATATCACGGTCAAATTTTTTACTTCTAAGAATTTTAAATTTTTTTTTTTTTGTAAAACTTGGTAAATTAACCGTCACATATGTCTATTGACACCTAAGTAGTCTTTATGTTGATATGCAATTTGAAAAATCGAAAATATTCAAGAAAATATACTTATTGGCATTTTTTACCATGAGGTGTTAAGTTTTCGATTATGTTAATTAATTTTGAATTTTCCACAGTATCACAAGTATTATGCTCGTGAGATTTTTCCTGATTAAATTTATTCTGGATTTTAGAATTTTATCTCTTTCATTTCTAATAATTAATATTTTTGATAATATTTTGTATTTGACCAATTTTATATAAGTGTCAATATATTTTTAAAATTTTCTCATTTCTAAAATATGAGTTTTCCTTTATCTGTAAAATTTTTTGTGGATTTTTCTCAAGATTTAAACTTCAAAATTCTTTAAATATTCCCATTAAATTGTCATAAAATTAGTTTTTAAATATTCCAATCCATTTTGTAGATTTTTCTTGTTTTCAAAATTTAGAGTTTTCTACTCTGTAAATTTTTTTGCTGGATTTTTCTTAGTTTATAATTTTTAAAATTTATATAATATTTTTATAAATTCATACTAAATCATTTCTTGAAAATTCAATTTATTTTATGAGCTTTGAATTTTTTATATATATAGATTTTCTTTTGTAAAGACATTTCTAGTATAATTTTACGAGTTTGGGATTTCCAATCAATATTTTCTTTTTGCATTTCATTTTCAAAATCTTATTTATAATTATTAATTTTAATTTTTATATCTTTATTATCGTTTTAATTTTATTTTAATTATAGATTTTTTCTACTAGTTTCATCGAAACTAGTCTAGTTGATTTCCAACTTTTCCCTTAACCAATTCAGTTGGTTTCTAATTATCCATTAGTTGATATTATCTATATAATAATGACAAAATATGTTAAATAACCAACTCATTCCATATCACTTAAATGCATCTCAACTTTTGATGCAAATAAAATAAAAAATGAGAAAAAAGAAATTAAGTAAAAAATATATATAGGATTTTGGCCAAGGGATTTTTTGGATCTAATGGCTGATCCTCTACCTTCTAAATAAGGGGAAGATTTGCATTTTAAAGAGGCTTTTGGCTTGGAAGAAAAAAATGATAGAAAAAACACTTAAAAAAACTAAAATTTTAAAGCTTTGAATAGGTAAATTTCTTTCTAAAAGCTTTGATTTTCTCTTCATTTTTGTTCATATCTCCTCTTGTTGGTGAGCCAACATCAGAATTAAGCTCATGAATTTGGTTTCATGCTGAAAGGCAAAGTTTGTTGGCTATGAACCATTTTTTTAGTGGTTGTGTTTGATTATTGTTGATAATATCTTTTTTTTCATGAAACTTATTTTTGTTGATATTATGTTGATCTTTACAATATGATGTTGATTTTATCATGTATATGTTTATATTAATACTATTTTCCTTGGTGTCTTCTTGAAAATATATTGTTAAAATATGCTTGTAGGTTAATTTTTCGTGATGTTTTTTACATGTTCATGTTGAGTTAAACTTACTAGAAAGATGATAAATGATTGTTGTGTTGTGAAAAATTGTTTCTTATGTTTTTTAATAATGGCCGAAAGTCATGGAAGCTTTGATCTTTGGTTTTGGTTGCTATTTTTATGATAATTTGTATTATTTTGTAATCTTTGGTAATTGTAGAGACTAAATAATAAATTTTCCAAAACTTTTGAAAGCCATGGGTGGTAAATCCATATTGGCTGAACCTAATAAAGTGATGGGTTGATATTTTGATATTTTTAATGATATTTTGCAAATATATAAAATGTAAGGACCAATATGCAAATATAAAAAATATAAAGACTTTGTGTAAATATTGAAAATTTTTCCTAAGGCTAAAGGAAAGTGGTCGAACCTTGCTTGTGAATTTTGTATGTAACTTTTTGTGATTATTTTAATTTATTTGGTGCTTAATTTTTTATTTTAATTATGTAAGGCCAATTTAAAAATTTAAAAGATTTTGGGGACCATTAGGAAAATTAGCACTTTAGGTCAAAATTGTCATCTTAACATGAAATCATTCACTTAGGGTATTTTAGCATTCCACTGGGTTTAGTGACCAATATATAACATGTAAGGATCAATATACAAATAGAAAAAATATAAGGACTTTTGTGTAAATATTGAAAATTTTTTCTAAGGCTAAAGAAAAGTGGTCGAATGTTGCTTGTGAATTTTGTATGTAACATTTTGTGATTATTTTAATTTGTTTGGTGTTTAATTTTTTATTTTAATTATGTAGGGCTAATTTGCAAATTTAGAAAATTTTAGGGCCCATTAGGAAATTCTAGCACTTTAGGTCAAAATGGGCATCTTTAACATGAAATCATTCACTTAGGGTATTTTAGCATTCCACTGGTCCTCGGTGAGGTGTTGAAATATTAAAACTGTTTGTATTCTTTGGGTTCTCCGTTAGTGTATAAAATGTAATTTTGAAAATTTTAATTGTCTTTTTGCATTTTAGGTCACTTTTGATATCTAAACTACCCATTTAGGGTAAAAATCATTATCATTTAGAGTTTCGTGTCTTTAAGGGTTATCAGGATACTTTAGCATCAAAGGTATTCCCCAAAGGCATTTTGGTAATTTCCCTAGAACTAAGTCCTAGGTAGTCATTGAGATGCTTTTATGCCAAAAGTATGCATTTAGGGTAGGTTTACCCTTCTATAGTTTATTTCATGTCCTTGAGGATTATCGATATAATTTCATGCCAAAGACAAACCTAAGGCATTTTAGTAATTTTGTTAGAATCGAGTTCTATGTTTTATGCCAAGCTGTCTATTTAGGCTAGGCCCAGTGTCTATGATCATTTTTTAGTCCTTTACGGTTACCAGGATACTTCCATGTCAAAGGTGTACTTGAAGGGCATTTTGGTAACTTTGCATTAAAACCAAGTCCTATGTGATTACTGGGATACTTTCATGTTGAAGGTACACATTAGGAATAGATTCATCATTTTAGGCTATTTTCGAGTTTTAAAAAACTCTATTAATATTTGTAATAAAATCAAAATTAAAAAAAAAACTAAAGCAATGTCTTTGAGTTGAAGTAATGCGTGGAATTTCTCTCAGAATATAAGAGAGTTTCTATAGATTATTTTCACAACAAGGTATCCTGTTCAAAGTGAAAATCAAGATTTTTATAAATTTCAAAAAAATAAAACCTTCGCACTCCTTTAGCATTTCCACGGGGTGCGAAAGATATTTTTATTTTTAAAATCTTTTTGTATTCCTTTGGTTTTTCGGTGCAGAATAAAAGAGAATGATAACAAAAATTTTGTGTTCCATTGGTCTTCTAGAGGGGTACGCAAGAGATTTTGATTTTAAAAAATTTCAAAAACATGATTTGTCTAACACAGAATAATAAATTGGTTTCATAAAATATTATTTTAGGAATTATAATTGAATGCCATATATTGAAACTGAATAAAAATTAAACTTAAATTAAGACATAATTAATAAGATACTAATTTTTTGCTTCACAAGAAGGTTGATCCTTACTTGTGATTATAATAGACTATTAGACCTTTTTATATGATCTTTGTATGATCATGGATCTTAGAGTTAGTATTCTAGGTTTCGTAACCCTTGAAATAGGAACTTCGATAGGTGACCAATCTCACCTAGCCTAAACATATTGGTAGCGACTCTAAATAAATAGTCATTTTTTAATGACTATTTAGGGTTAAGTCGAGTAAGTGATTCATCTTGACCGCCTAATGTAGACACTTAATTTTGTCTGAGCTCCCTTCCTTGTCAATCCAAAAATATTCAAGATACAAAATTAGGCACTTGTCCTAGTGGGGGTTAATTTTCTTCTAGGGAAATGCACATTTTCAAGACCTATTTAGTTGTGCTTAAGTGAACACAGGTGCATGTGACAAAATTACAGCCATTTCAAGGGTCGAACAAAACCAATCTCAGATAAAAATAGGAATATCAAGGTAAAATAATTAGATTTTAACTTTATACCTTTGAAATTTTGAAATTTATTTCTGCAAATATTATAACTTCAAATTTTCCATTTTTTTGGAGATTTTCAAAAATTTTTTGTTAAATTTGAAAAATTAACCATTGTGCATTTTTATCGATACTGGCATGGTATTTATGCCAACATACACTTTGAAAAATCAAATATATTTAAGGAAAAATTTGTATTGGCATTTTATACTACAAGGAGTCAAGTTTTCATATTAATAATTTATTTTGAATTTTTCATAGTACAGTGACTATCATACTTGTGAAATTTTTTTGATAAAATTGTTTCAGATTTTTTATTTTCATCTTTACCATTTTTTATATTAAAAATTTGAATAATACGTTGTATTTAATTAATTCTATATAAGTTTGAATGTATTTTTTAAAATTTCCCTGATTCCACAATACAAACTTTCCTTTACTTATAAAATTTTTCGTAGAATTTTCTCAAGTGTTAAACTTTAAAATTCTTTAAATATTTTCATTTAATCACCATTAAATCAATTTTTCAAGATTCATTTTATTTTATAAGTTTTTCATTTTCTTTTAAAACTTTCTTGTTTCTATATATAAAGTTTTTTGCTGCGTAAATTTTTTCAAGGGGACTTTTCTAAGTTTATGATTTTTGAAATTCTTCAAATATCTTCAGTAAATTCATTTTAAATCATTTTTCAAAATTCATGCTATTTTATGAGTTTTGTATTTTTCTTTTTGAATTTTTTCCTTTTCTAAAATACGAAGTTTTTTACTTTGTAAATTTTTTTGGGAGGATTTTTCTTGGTTTATAATTTTTAGAATTCTTCAAATATCATTTGATTCATATTAAATTATTTTTGATTTATTTTACGAGTTTTAGGATTTTTTCTATTATTGAGATGCAGAGTTTTCTACTCTATAAATTTTCGATAGAATTTTTCTAAGTTTATAATTTTTAAATTTCTTCAAACATTGTTGTTTAATATGAATGAAATCAGTTCTTCAAAATTTAATTTATTTTATGAGTTTTGCATTTTTTACATATAATAATTTTTTCGGTAGGGGTTTTTCTTATAAAATTTTACAAGTTTATTGTTTTTATTTTTTTATTGTACATAAAAATTGTTTTTATTATTAGATTAAATTAAATTGTCATATGAAATTTTATTTCAAACATATAATTTTTTATTTTTTCAATTTAATCACTTTAAGTAATATTTATAATATAATTTTACATATTATATAAATATCACACAAAATTCTCTAGAAATGGATGATGTCATGGATGACATAATGCATAAAATGACAAAATTAACTAATTTAAATCAAACCATTTAATTAATTTCAATCAAATCAAATAAATATTAAATCAAATAAAAAAAGAGGAAAAGAAACAATGTGGAAACTTTGAGAAACCTCCTTGGCCAAACTCCATTCTTATAAATAGGGATGGCTCTATTCATTTTAGAGTTTCAGAGTATTTTCAAGAGAAAAAAACAAAAAAAAAACACTAAAATTCATAAGTTTTAACGTTTTTCTGAGGTATTTCTCTTGTAAATTTCTTTATTTTTCTTTTTTTTGTTTGAATCTTGTTTTTAATGAGCCAAATGAATACTAGTGCTCATGAATTTTTGTTCTTGTTGAATGGCCAAGTAAGATGGCTATGATTACAATTTTTAAATTATGTTGTTTTAGTTAATTATTATTAGAAATAATTTGATTTTCTTTGAGTTTATTTGTGTTTGTTGATATATATTGTTATTTTAACGTATATATGTTTATGAGGAATTTTTCTTAATATTTTCATGTTGTTTTATATGGATTTATCCATTATTTTTTATGTTTTGATGCTTCTTCATGCTTAGTAAAAATTCTAACACGTTTATATATTGATATTTATGAAAATATATGGTGAAAAAAATTATTTTTTTACTAAAATATCATGCTGGCGAAATCATGTAGGAGCTAATTTTGTGATGTTTTAATTTTATTTGGCTTATTTTGTAAATATAGAAATACTAGGGACTAAATTAAAAAAAATTGTAAAATTTTTCTATGGCCGTCAATGCTTGACAGATTGCTTTTGGATATTTGTAGAAGTGTTTTTATGCTTAGTTTATCATATTTGAATGTGTTTTATGTATTTCATATCATTTTAGGTCATTTTGCAATTTTACAAAGTTTAGGGACCAATATGCAAAATGCAACAAATTGTTTCTGTTAGCTTTAAATGAAAGATTAAACCAAGAAGAAGGTGAATTGGTTCGACAAAAGCTTGATAAATTTGAAGTAAATTGAAAATTAAAAATAAGATAAGGATAAGAAAAACAAGCAATCAATGTGTAGAGGTTCAGTTTTTTAATTTGGCACCTACGTCATCTCTTCTTGGTATTTTCTTACTAAGGTGATTTCCCTAATTCA
>JAQSVH010032822.1:0-10447 GCA_029448705.1 Adansonia digitata | reverse complement strand
TTAGGAATACAAATCATAACCCCTATGAAACTAGTATAAATAGGGATCATTCCATTGTATTCAGCATCAAGAAAAAATAAATTCTCTTCTTCAATAGAGAGTCATTTCTCTCTTATAATTTTTGAGCCAGATTTTCTAAGATTTTTGAAATATTTTTGTATTAACCCTCATTGAAATACCTTTTCTAATATTACCTTGTTCACTTTCTAAAGCCTTCTGATAAGAAATAAATTTCTAAGGGAGGATAATGCGATGCTATCCTTTGTTTTTGGAACTAAAATTAACCTAATTTTCAAAATAACCTTTATCAAGATGTTTAAATGTCTCTAAGTGCATTTGATTGACTTTTTATGGAATCATGTAATACAAATCAAAGCTAAAATAAAAAGATAATTTTATTTGAATTCTTGGTTTCTATTTTTAGAATACCTTTTCAACTAAAATAAGTGTTTTTGTTTTTAAATGAACATAAAATTTTCACTCTTTGGGGATACTCCAATCTCATTTTCTAAAGGAATACTTCAACCCTACTTTTCATGTAATAGCTTGATTTTCTTTCTCCTAAATCTTTTTAAAACTTTTAATCAAAACCTTAAAAAAAAGCATATCTAAGATTTTCACGTTTGGAGATACTCTAACCCACTTTTTAAGAAGGTACTCCAACCTAGCTTTTCATTTAAAATTTGGATTTTCTCTCTTCCAAAACTTCCTAAAAGGTGTTTTGATCAAAACATTTTTTTGAACACATCTAAATCATCACCATTGGGGATACTCTAACCCTACCTTTCGAGGGGATACTTGAACCCCACTTTTCAAATTTCATCTAAAATATAAATTCTCTCTCGTAGATATCCTTGGGTTCATTAATCATAGCCTTTTTCTCTTCCCTTGAAGTTACCACCGAATTCAACACGTCTCAAAATTGTCAGCCTGATTATTCTTTAATAATCGAAGATAATTTATAAGATACATTGCAGTCATCCTTCCCTTTTATGTTTTTTGTGCATTTATTTTTACGTAACATTATTATATTTTTTGGTCTTACTAACACATTTCCTTTTGTAATAACCATTTGCATTCATATTTTAAATTTTTGTTAAAAAATAAGGCAATGTTTCCCAACAGTATCTCTCGAATGCCTAACATAAAATATTTGAATTTTTAAAATTTAATCCTATAATTATTTTCATCAAAATTCCCTTTGATCCTCATACCTCCAAGGTGTGTATGTAATCTAAATTTTCTTTTAAAAGCCATGTTGCCACATAACCTTTTTTCGACGATCTAAAAAAAGCATGCATGATTTAACAAAAATATGGCTTATAGTGCAGTGTTATATTGGTTGGAGCCTTTGGGTTATCCCTTCATGGAGATTTGAATCAGGCATAGTAATGTAAAGGGAAGAAAGATTACGAGTGACTCGTTCACCTTGCTAGTCTTGAAAGACTACCATAAGGTGGCCATAAATTTAGGACGTAACCAATCATTTCAAGCTAGGCATGATCGAATACCTATTAAAAAATATTTTGAGTTGTGAAATTCGAAACATTGATTTCAAGGTTCGAAAAGTCTAGAAGTTCGTCAATTAGGTTTGAGAGTTAATTACACGTAGAGAAGGATTAACACCGCCACAACACCCAAAATTAGTATCTGCTAACTATATCTCGCTTTAGGTTTAGTTTAATCAGTTTTACCTTATCACTATCTCAAAATAATATCCTTTAATGCATTAATTTTTCTAAAAATTATAGATCCAAGTTTTGAAAAAAAAATTTAAATTGCCTACGCCCTTTGGAGGTGCGATGGACATAGCGATTTTTTATAAAAATAATCTTCAAATTGAATATTGAAAATTTGGATGTCCTATGTCAGGCACTAGAGAGATACCAATGTAAAATATTACCTTGTAATTTTTTAAAACAATTTTTAAAATATGAATGCAATATGGTTATTACAAAGGGAAAAATATTAGTAAGACAAAAAAGAATATAATAATGTTGCATAGAATAAACACATAGAAACATAAAAGGGAAGGACAATTAAAATGTATCTTGTAATTATACTTGATTATAGAGGAATAACCAGAATGACAATTCTAAGATACGTTTAGATTTGAAGGTAATCTGAGGGTTAGAAAAAAAAAAAGTTTTGATCAGTAATCCCAAGGATGTTCAAGAGAGAATTTGGATTTCAAGATATTTTTGAAAAGCAAGGTTAGAGTATCCCCTTGGAAGGCAAGGTTGGAATATCTCCAATGGTGATGGTTTTGAACATGTTCAAAAAAAAAGTTTTGATTAAAGGATCTTTTAGGATGTCTCGGAAGAGAGAAAATTCAAATTTTTAATGAAAAGCAGGGTTGGAGTACCCCCTTGGAGAACAGAGTTAAAGTATCCCCAGAGGTTAAAATCTTATGTTTAAGAAACATTTGATTAACGTTTGATTAAAAATTCCAAAAATAACAAGGGGAGGGAAAATTCAAGTTTTGAATGAAAAACAAGGTTGGAGTATCCCTTCAGACAATGGCTTTAGAGTATCCCCACTTAGACAATGGCTTTAGAGTATCCCCACTTATGAAAATTTTGATTTTTTCTAAAAGGTTTTGACTACAAAGAAAATTCAAGTTTTGAATGAAAAGTGAGGTTAGAGTATCCCCTCAGAGATGTAGGGTTGGGGTACCCCTATTGATGAAAAATTTGATGTTTATGGAAACAAAGAATATTTTTGAGTAAAAATAGCTATTTTGAAAATAGAAACTGAGAATTCAAATAAAATATTTTGAAAATAAAAATAGAGAATTTGAATAAGATTATTTTTTTTTGTTTTAGCCTTGATCTAAGCTTAGAAGGTTTGTGTTGTGGTACATGATTCTATGGGGACTTGATCGAGGACACTTCAAGATGTTCTAATGTCTCGATAAAAATGGTTCAGGAAATTAGATTAATTTTTAATTCTCAAAAGTAGGAAATGGCATTGCATTGTTACCCTTTTCAAATTTATTTTAGATTTGTCCGAAGGCTTTAGGGGGTGAACAAGTGCTATTGGAAAATTAACTTGATAAGGATTAATATAAAAATATTCCAAAATCTTAGAAAATAGCTTTCTAGGTGGAATCAATATCCAAAATTGAGTTGTTTTCACTCAGCAACATATATAGGGAAACGACATACTAAACTTTTGAAAATCATCTGGAACTCATTCAATATTGTGAAAAATGATATCTTTCCAAAAGGATATATCGCAAATTTCCTAGAAAAATATTTAAAAAATTTAGAAAAATCATCTAATAGGCCAAAATAGCCTCAATAAAATGCAGTTCACTGGTTCTAGAGGTCCCAGACAGCAAGAATTTAAAAAATAATAACTTTATCATCTGAAATGGTCTAGGTGCAAACGAGATGCCGCTAGAAAGATAATTTAGTGTTCTATCAAGAAAAAATATTAAAAAAATCTTTAAAAAATTTTTGGTCTTAAAATTAATTCTTTTAACGGGAGGCACAATGTTGCTAGAGCAAAAACATAGTTGTCTTTGGTATTTTTAGGTTTCTTTGGGACTAAACTTGAGCTAAGGATGTTTGAATGTTTGTGACATGGGAATCACAAGTTCATTCCATAATCCTAGAGTAGTTTGGGACAATGAAAAAACTCATTAACCATACTACAAATGAGGATTAGACTTAAGATAAAAATTAAATGTTTTTATCAAGGAAAATGTTTATTTTTCTAAGAAAACAAACTTTTTATTCCCCAAGATTAGAGGACCAATTTAGTGAAAACATTAAATTCATGATAGTCTCCATCTATTGAAGGTAGCATATACTTAACTTAGGGTTTTTAAAAATAAAATTTTGATTGGTTCTTAAAAATAAAATTTTATAGCAAACAAGCAAGCTTTTTGACAAAAAGGTTATGAATGAGATATAGCATACATAATAGTGAACATAGACTGTGCTTTCAAACAAACAAAGATGATATTTAGATAATGGAAGAGGTGGCAAAAATTTAAGGTGGCAACAAATAAGATGCATGACAATGTTAACATAGATAATGGCATGAACATGTTTAAACAAGGAAAAACATATTGGAATCTTTAAAAAGACATTTTTACTTCATGAAAACTATCGAGATGCAAGAAAATGCATGAATATATTCAAAACATGTTAAAGTGAAGATTAAAGCACGTTTTGAATGTGTGAAAGTGAATAAAACATGACAAATATGCATAAGCTAGGGCTATTTTGATGGTAAAAGTAAAACATGGCACATTTAGCCATCCAAGCAACATTAAAACATTATGATCCTTTGCTTTTAGTAGTAACTCTAAGGTTAGTTTCTTCTTTTTCTTTGCTATTGGTGAGCAAGAAAAGGATAACAAAAGCTTTTAGTTATGGGTTGGATAAGAAAAAGTTTTTGAGTGTGAAAGGATAGAAATAAAGGGTTTTTAAAGGTTGTTTTGAGGAAGAAATAAGAGTATATATTTGGGAGTTTGAACAATTTTAAGTCATAAGTCTAAAGCTGAGGCCTCGTATGCATTTTGATGATTTTGGTTTTAGTCTTTCCAGTTGTTTGTTTTTGAACAAGTTTGACAAAGTGATCTCTTCTTCCTAGATTCACCAATCCTTATTCTAGATTTCTAGAGGTTTTGAATGTTAATGTTGTTTTTATAAGGTGCAGATAGCTTGTGATTATGAAGGGAAGGTCCTGAGCTTGAATGGCTAATGTTTGGTGACTTTTTATTGAGTTGAGTTTATTGGCAAGTATAAAAGATTTCTTCTATTAATTCTAACTCAGAGGGTGTCTTTAGTGGTTTGAATAAACTGATTTTAAGCCTAGTTATTTTAATAATAGGTGGAAAATAAATTTTTTATCCTTTAGAGAGTAAATTGAAGCATGTTTCTAGGATGTGAAGGTCTAAGGTTAAGACTGACTGTGGCTCTAATATTCATTCTTGATCTTTAGACATGAAACAAATTTCTATGAAGTTTCCATTTTTCAATGTAATGCTAGGAAATCCTATTATTAGTTCTATTTATTTATTGAGTATTATTAATTAAATGATAAATGTGATGCAACATGGGGTACGAGAGTTACAAAAAGGTTTTGCAAAAAATCAAGTGATTGTATTTCATTCAAAAAAAGGTACAAGTTATGGAAAATTCTAAGATCATGCAGGATTTTGAGATGCAAAAAAGTTAAGAGTGGTCTTTCTAGCTATTTATCCCCTGATACCGATAACATAAATCTTCCATTAAGTACTTTTAGAGACCTTTCTCAAGTAGTTAATCCTTTTGGTGTTGGCTAACTCATAAGAAAATTCTTCGAATTACCATATTATAGGATAGTTGCCCCGAGGTTAGGTAAACCTTTTTTTTTTCAAGTATGGGTGAGAATGATTTTTAATAGAAAATAAGTAGGTCAGGTTATGATTTGGTGTTTTGGTCTAAGAAGGGTGGATCTAGATTAAGTCAAATTTTATGGAGAGTTTGGTTGCTTGTGCTTGCCTTTTGGATTTTTAACTTAAGCATTTTTGTTTTCCTAGATGCTCTTTCTTTCTTTTTTTTTTAAAAAAAAAAGATAAGATGTTTTTTTAGGTTTTTATCCTATAATCTTTTTAGGTGTAGTATTTCTTAACAGAGCAGAATTGACAGGATTGGGCAAATCACTACTATTCATCTCTATTAAAATTAAGGCTCATCCAAAAACAAGTGATTTACCATTTATTATTTTTCCTAATTTCGAGTCCATTTTCCTTGGGCATTTTTATGAATCAGGAGGATTTGTTTGAGTACTTGGTCACCTTTTTAAAACTGTCGAGGATAGACCTTTTCATTATGGGCTTTCCTCATCCACTTTTGATATAATTACCTATGATAGATGGCTTTCATTATTTTCTCTTTGATGAGATTGAACTGCTTTTATCAATTCTTGACCTATTTGGCTTTTTTAAGTTATGATTCCATCCAGACTATAAGTGAGGGGAATTCAACCTTAATAAATAAAATAGTGTTCATGCCGTAAACCAGGGAAAATGGAGTAATACTCATAGAGGTGTGCGATAGGCATGTAATGCAGAGGGTAACTTTTCATGCCAATCTTTGTACACTTCAGCCATTTTTTTTAACTATTTTCTTAATATTCTTGTTAACTATTTGATTGCCTTGTTCATTTTTATATGATATGGCACTAAGTTATGATATTGAATTTTAAATTAGGAATAAACTGCTTGCATTATCTATGATGATTTTCTCTAAAAGTCTATATCTGCAAATGATGTCCCATTTTACAAATTTGCACATAACAAATTTGGTGATGTTGGTATAAAAAGCTATTTCTACCGACTTGGTGAAATAATTAATAGTGACCAAAAGAAGCAGTGTCATTTAAAAGCCTTAGGGGTGATTGATCTAATCATGTCTATGCCATCATAAAAAAAGGCCATGGATCTATCATAAGATGCAGAGGTGATGGCAAGACATGGATTTTGTCCATGTAGACTTAGCATTTATGGCACTTTGAGTATGGTCAATGCAATCCTTCTTAGGATTTAACCAATATTAGCTCGATCGCATGACTTGTTTTGCCATTTGGTGTCCATTAACATGTGTATCACAAATTTTTTTATAGACTTCTTGGAGATGTTTTTTGGCTTCGGAGGCATCCACGCATCAAAGTAATACATAGTCCCAACCTTTCTTGTATCAAATTCTATCATCCAAAACAAAGCTTGTAGCTGTTCTTTAGATATTGTCAGTTTTGGTAGTACATTTAGGTTATTGTTGATATACTAGAGGATTCATGATATCATGGCAGACCGTTCTTCTCTTCTTTGACATTCTAAGAATGTGTCAGAGTTGTATAAATGCTCATCTAAATAGCAAAAATATCCAAGTCTTGATTAACTCTGAATATGGATTGCAAGGTGGCTAAGGCATAAGCTATTTGGTTTTTTTTAGGTAAGTGCTAAAAGCTAATATCATTATTTTCTTTTCTAATTTTTGAGATAAACTTCCTGTATTGAATCAATTTAGTATCACATGTTTGCCATTCTCTTTTTAGTTGGTGAATGACTAAGACCAAATATCTAAATACTTACAGAGTCCTAATACCTTTCTGAATGGCAGCTTGGAGTCCTATGACATAGCTTTTGTATCGAGCTATATTGTTGATATAATTATTTAATCTTGTAGTGAAGGGCATAGTTTCCATTAAGTGAGATAAAAATTGCCCTAATTCTATACTCCAATGTGTTTTAAGTTTCATCAAAGTACATTCCCTAAGATGAATGACTATCAAAAGATCTTCTACCTCAGATATGCAGATCAAGTCTTCATTGGGAAATTTAAAGTCCAAAGGTTGATAGTTATTTGTTGCTCAATTTGCCAAGAAATCTACTATTGTGCTATCCTTGGTGGCTTTTTTTGGTTCATGTACACGATGTCGCATTTAGAGAGCAAGACTTGCCACAGGGCTAATTTCCCTAACAAGGCAAGGGCCTTGCATAAATACCTGATAGGATCAAATTTGCTGATTAGCCACATAGTATGGTATAGAATGTATTGCCTTAACCTCCAAGTTGTCTAGGCCAAAACATAATATAACATCTCTACTATTGAATAGTTATTTTCACACTCTAAGAACTTCTTGCTTAAATAGTAGATAGCCTATTCCTTTTTACCCAACTCGTCATGCTGAGCCAATACACAACCTATTGACCTATCAAAAACTGATAGATATAGGGTTATGGTCGATTGGGCATTGGTGGCATAAATACTAGTGGGTTTGAAAGGTAGTGTTTGACTTTATTAAAAGCTTTTTGCCATTCTTCATTCTATTCTCTGGGATTTTATTTTCAAAATAGCTAAAAGATCAGATTGCATTTATTGGTCAGCTGAGATATAAATCAAGCTAAGTAGTTTAACCTTTCTAAGAATCTTTTTACTTTTTTTTATGGGTTCAAGGTGATGACAGGCTTTGAATGGCTTTTACTTTATCCAGATAAACTTTTATTCCTTGCTGGATGTGAAACCAAATTTGCATATGGCAAGATTTAGCTTGGGTTGGTATTTGTAAAGTCATTTGAAAAGTTTTTGCAAGTTGGCAACATGTTCACTCTCTTTTCTCCTTTGACAATTTGGCGACAATATCATCCACATAGGCTTCTATATTTTTGTGCATAAGATCATGGAAAAAAAATTACCATTGCCCTTGGATAGGTTGTCACTATGTTCTAAAGCCCAATTAGCATCACTTTGCAACAAAAAATGCCTCACATTCATAAAGGTGGTCTTCTCCATTTCTTTAACTAACATTTTAATCTCGTTGTAACTTGAAAATCCATCGATGAAGAAAAACAATGCATGTTTCGCAGTGTTGTCTACTAAGGTGTCAATGTGAAGCAAAAAGAAATTATTTTTTAGGCTAGCTTGGTTTAAGTCCCTAAAGTCTACATATATCTAAATTTGGCCATCCTTTTAGGGATTGAGACTATATTGGCGACCTATTCAGGATATTTAGCTACTTTGAGAAATCCTGCCTTGAATTGTTTTTTTTTTACTTCTTCTGTGATCTTCAAGAGCATCTCCAGTTTCATTCTTCTAAGCTTTTGTTGTATAGGCTTGCAATGAGGTTTAAAGGGAAGTTTATGAACCATAATATTGGTATCTAATCTAGGAATGTCATAAGTGGACTAGATGAACATATCTTGATATTCTCGGAAGAGATTTATTAGTTCAGTTTAGCTTATTAGGTTCATGGAAGTTTCATTTAACTTTTTTTTATCTTCTTTTATTCCTAGGTTTATGGTTTCAATGGGTTTTTCATGAGGCAATATCTATTTTTCTTTTTGTTAAATTAATCTTAACAAGTCTAGGGGTGTGGGATCTCTTTAGAATCCCCTTTAAACTTAACTTTATCGATGTAGATTAGTTGCTTAAAATTAATATCTAGAATCTCAGTATGAATATTCATGACACTTTTATTTGGGTTCTTGAAAATATGGAAAAAGAACAATATAAGTGAAAATATATGTAGAGAAAGGTTTAAGAGTTAGCAAGAACAATGAAAATGGACACAAAAGATGAAATGCATAATGCATAGTCATTTTCATTAATAATACTTAGTAAAAGGGTGCCCATACAAAGGATTCTACAATGCTTTTAGGTGGAAGCATGTAGGTTTAGTTCATATCATTACTTTGAAATAGATTTGAACAATATAGGAATCTCAATTTCAGTTCAAACACTTGGAATAAATCTTGGAAAGTGCAAATAGTCTCCTAATCCATTATTGATGTCTTCAGCTTATTGATCACATTGATGGAGAGATCCCTAAATTCCTTGTTCAGTACGAATACAACATTGTCAGAGCCAACATTTATACATCCTCTAAGATAGAAACTTTCCTAAACTAGTGGAAATATCATTGATTCTTACCTCAAGTCTTATCCTAATAGGCAGGCCATCCTCTTTTCACTGTTCTTCTGAGCTTGTTTTCTTTTTATTGTGTATTGGGCTTAAAACCTAACCTTTTTTTGTTGATCTAGTTGACAACATTTAGGGCTTTGGCAATTCTTTAAAGATGTTCTATGAGTCCCTTTCCAATCCAAGCATTTTTATCGATGGTTAACTTTAAACCCTATGAGTGCTCTTCAATAGGTAAAGCTCAACCATTACCACCCCTTATTGACATAAATGGCATTTACAAACTTAAAAGACTAAAATAAAGATTCTAGAATATCCACATCAGCTTTGATATATAAGGCATCAGTTGAGGTAGCAGCAACCATATTTTCCTCTCTTCTGATGCTGACAACCTTATTTTCAATAATAGATTTAACTTTTACTGCTATAGTGTATTGCCCTTGCAGAGTGAATCCAACATCTTTCCAATAGGCAATTATACAATGGAGCAATGTCCATCACATGAAAGTCTACTTCATCAGTGCATGGGTCGACTTGGAATGCAATGGTGATATTTCCCATGATATTTCTACAAATTCCATCAAATGCTTGCATAATCATGTGACTATTTTGGATATGAGATACATTAATGGGGAGCTTGTTTAAGCATGATATGAGTATTACATTCAGTGCTAACCTATTATTAGTGAACACTTTTGGCAATGTATTGCCTTTACTGTATGTAGTGATGTGAAGGGCTTTATAGTTTAATTTTCTTCCATGAGGGATTTCATCATCACTGAAAGATATATAGTTGCTGATAGCAATTTTGCATATTAGACAATCTAACTGGCCTATCAGGATGTCAGAAGGGACATATGCCTCATTCAATACCTTGAGGAGACCATTTCTATAAGCTTTAGAGTTCAATAGTAGTGACAACATAGATATCTTGGCAGGTTGCTTGTTCAACTGATAAAAGATGTTATATTCACTGTGCATGATGAATTTAAGGAATTTTATGGCTTTTTTCTCACTCATTGACTCTATGA
>JAQSVH010032801.1:0-10449 GCA_029448705.1 Adansonia digitata | reverse complement strand
TATCCATGTTGAAAGGCTAACATGTTGACAATGATCAATTTCCTATATATTTGTTGATATATTTAATTTTTTTTAAATATTATTGTTTTTGATGAGATATTAATTTTGTTGAGTGTATATGTTTATGGTTATATTGTTATCCTTAATATTTTCATGTTAATATGTTGATCTACATATTTATTTATTCATTTTTTGTCATTTCATTTTTGTATTTAAACTTGATGATATTTATTCATGTTTATTTTCATGATTTTGTGTTACAAAATATTGATGCATATCTATTTCTTACCTTGGCCGAATATGATATGAATTGGTAATGATGATTTTGTGCTTATTGTTGTCTTGATTTCATGTTTTTTAGCCTATTTTATAAATATTAAAAATTTTAGGGATTAAATCATAAAACACGTAAACTTTGTTATGCCATTTTTGGTTTGGCCAAGAGCTTCATAAGCTATTAGAAAACTATTTTTTGTGTTTTGGAACAAGTTTTAGATGATTTTAACATTTTAGGGGCTATTTTGTAATTTTAGAAAATGTAAGGGTTAAATTGCAAAATATGCAAAAAAATGTGTTTTATGGTCAAAAGTGCTTGGCCGAACCTTTATGTAGATTATTTTCATAAATTTTGGGTTAATTCTTGGCTGGTTTGATGATTTTTTGTTATCCTTTTCCCATGTAAGGGTCAAAATGCAATTTTTTAAAGTTTAGGGACTAGTTTGCAAAAATAAAAAATTTTTATTTTTGGTCAAAGGTGTTTGATTGAAACTTGATAGGAATGTTTTCCATGATTTACATGCTGATTTTTTCATGATTAGTCATATTTTGTGATGATTTATTATGTTTTTTATGTAGGGGTTAAAATTTAATTTTACAAAGTTTAGAGTTTATTTTGTAAATTATGGAGAAATTTTTTTTTAGGCCAAGGTGTTTGGCTGAATGCTTGTTGATATATTGGCTATATTTTCATGCATAATTTCATATGATTTTTATAATTTTTAGGTTATTTTATTATGTAAAGACCAAAATGACAATTTAGAATTGTAAACTTTGGTATCTAAGCAGCAAAATGGTCACTTTGTCACTTTTAAAAATTCTATTATTCCTGCGGCCTTCCGTAGGGGTATGGAAACTTTCAAAACTTTTCGCACTCTTTCGATTTTGTATCAGGTACGAAATGAAATGTTTTTTAAAAAATTAGAGGCTTAATTGTAATTTTTGCATTTTAAGCCAAAATTTGAACTTTAGCTTCCTTATTTAGGGTAAATTCATCAATTTCTCATTATTTTAGCATCCATTAGGGTTACTGGGATACTTTCACGTCATAGGTATGCCCTAGAAGCATTTTGTTAATTTTGCTTATTAAGACACTTTTACGCCAAAGGTGAATATTTTAGGATGGTTTAGCCTTCTAAGGTCATTTTAAGGTCCATTGGGTTAGCAGGATACTTTCGTGTCCAAGGTATATCCTAGGGGCATTTTGGTAATTTTATTAATCAGGGTGTTTTAAGCCAAAGGTAAATATTTTAGAATTGGTTTAGCCTTCCAAGGTCAATTTAAGGTCTATTAGGGTTACCGAGATACTTTCACATTGAAAGTATACCCTAAGGGCATTTTGATAATTTTTCTCGCTAGGATGCTTCTATGCAAAAGATGAATTTTGGGATGAGTTTAGCCTTCTAAGGTCATTTTAATGTCTATTAAGGTATCAGGATACTTTCAAGTCAAAGGTATACCCTAGAGACATTTTAGAAATTTTTTTAAAATTGAGTCTTAAATAGCAATCGGGATGCTTTATGGCAAAGATGTATATTTAGGATAGGTTCATCGAGTTTTGTTCATTTTAGTGCTCATTAAGGTTACCAGGATACTTTTATGTCGAAGGTATACCTTAAGGGCATTTTTGTAATTTTTTTTAGTATAGTCTTAGATTTGCATTAGGATGCTTTTAGGCTGAAAATGCATATTTAGTATAGGTTTGCCCTTTTTCAAGCATTTTTGAGTCCTTTAATGGTTACAAGATCTTTTACATTGAAAATATACCCCAAGGGTATTTTTATGATTTTGCATTAGAATCAAGTCCTATGTGAATATAGGATACTTTTATGTCAAAAGTACACATTAGGAGTAGATTCGTCATATTGAAACATTTTTAGGTCTTAGGGTTTGTATTTTAATAAATCAAGTTTTTGTAATTAAGGCAATGTCACTTAATTAAATTAATACATAGAATTTCTACTAGAATATGTAAGGGGTTCTACGGATTATTTTAATAACTAGATATCCATTTCAAAATGAAAATCGAGAATTTTTAATTTTTGTAAAAATAAAACCTTTTGTACTCTACAAGTTGTCCAGTGGAGTATGATAAAAAATAGTAAGATCTTCGTGTTCTCTTGGTTCTTCGAGAGGATATGGAAGATATTTTGATTTTCAAAAATATTAAAACTTGATTTTCTCATTAGGATTATTTTCTCAAAAATATTATGGGAATTATAATTAAATGCCAAATATTGAAACCAAATAAAAATAAAAATTTATGTTAACATGGGATTAAAAAGGTACCAATCACCGAGCATTAGAAGAAGGTCAATCTTTGCTTGTGATTGTAACCGACTCCTGGACCCTTTCAAGTGATCTCTGGTATGAGCATAGACGTTAGAGTTTGCTTTTATGGGTTTTGTAATCCATAAAAACTCCGATAGGTGTCCAATCTCACCTGGCCTAAATAAGATTAGTGGCGACTCCAGAAAAATTATCATTTCATAATGACTATTTAGAGTTAAGTCGAATGAGCGATTCATCTCGATAGCTCAGTCCCCAGACATAAAAAAAATAATATGATAATAAAGATATGGTCCTTAAATTGAAATAAAAAATAATGATATATATATAAACAAGGAATACATTCGTCATTTTAAGTCAGGCTAATAAGGATTCGTATCTAGGTCACGTTGCGACAGATGATAGTAGTTAATTAAGAGGCTCCCTAATTATCATAGTTCAGCCTTTATATTTCTAAGCGATAGCTTTGTCGCTATTGTATGGGAGTGGAACAGAGGCTTGTATGATCATTTTTGGCAAAGGCATTGAGGAACACACCCTAAATTGTGACTGTCCAAGATAGATAATAAGAGCTTAGCCTACCCCAATTGGAGGTTGTGCTGTTCTTTCTCTGATCATATTTACTAACTCAGTGGGAAATGCTTGCTTATTGTTGTAGAATTCAATTTCACCCTTTTTCGCATTCGTTGAACCATTGTGCAAAACTTTTTTCATGTCTCGAGAGTATGATTGCAAATGGTATGGAAATCACAAAAATCATCAAATTCTTTTTCTAAACTTTCAACTGCATTAAGCATTTCTACTTGAATTAATACTACCAAACAAAATTCATTGGTGTCCTAACTTCTTCCATGCTTTTCTTGACCTCACAGTCATCCTTAATACCAATCATGCTCACTGTTGGCTCGGCATGGTGGGGTCAAAGATTTGTAGAAATATTTAGCCCTTGATTTATATCAAATTGTTAAACTTTCAAATCAATGAGGTTTTAGACCCTTCATTTAAATGATATGCAGTTTTCAGTATCATACCTTGCTACCTTAATGTGGTAGTCATAGTGGTCGTTAGCATTATACCACTTAAGCTATAAGGGCTTTATTTTAGGGATATACGTTGACTAAATACCTTTGGAGCTAAGTTTGGTAAAGCTCTTTGTAGGTTATGGGGATAGGGTTAAATTGTTGTCTCTTAGTATTCACTCCTTGATTGTTTAAAGGGTTATTAGCAAAGGCATTGGCATTTCGGTTAGCTAGAGGTGGATCATTTCATGGAAGGTTCAAATAAATAGCAAAAGACGGGTTATAAGTCATAATGTAAACCAGTTAAGGAGGGATCATGATTAAATTAGAGTAAGGAATGCCTAGGTAGTGGAGGCTAGGTATCTAATAATGACTTGGCTGAGACTAAGCGCAACTTATGGCATTTGCCTTCTTTTTCTTTCTTTTTGTTGGTGTTCGATTTTCTATTCAATCCAAATAAGGTGCCCATGTATATTTTACTATTTTTAATCGCTACATCGATTATTTCGCCAAATAGAACAAGATTGATGAAATTTTTGATGATGTTTCCCACCAGTTTGTCATAGTATGGAGCATTTTGGGTGTTGATGAATGTCATGGTCATCTCATTTTCCGTTAAAGGATGTTGAACTAAAGCCATCTTTTTTCTAGATCATTAAGTGTATTGCTTTCGATAGGCATCTTCTTTAACTTCATGAGAGAGAAATAATTAAGAGCCCAATCTGACATTTGCTGCTCTAACTAAGTTAGCCCATGATTAAATTTTGAAGTTATTAAGCTCAATGTACCATTGGGCAGATGCTTTAACCAAACTATGTTGAAAACAATGGATGCAAAATTTTTCATCCTTTTTATACCCAAATATCTTTCAAAGGTATATTTCAATATTTATAGTGGGGTTAGAGTTTTATTGTACTTCTTAAAATCTAGTACCTTCTACTTCGAGGGAATGACAAGATTAGACATCGAGGACAAGGATTCTGTGTCAATGGCTCTAAATTTGTCACTTCCCTTGATAGCTCGAAGGCATTTCTGTAAAAGTTGACACTTGCTATTATCATTAGTAGACATTGTTATTTCTACCCATTTGTCCTTTCTTAGTCATCCCTGATCAAAAGGTGTGGGATTGGCCAGGGAAACTCCCATATTTACCCCTTGAACTGTGAGGATGAATTGATTCATTGCCATGGGGATCAAGTAAATCACTTATGGTACCGATAATGGGATTAGCTGAGGAGACTCCCATATTTACCTCTTGAAGCATAAGGATGAATTGATTCATTGCCATGGGGATCAAGTAAATCACTTGTGATACCAATAAAGTGATGTGCCACATCATGGTTGGCCCAAGTTAGCAAGCCCAAAGGAGGAAAAGTTTGAGTATAGAGGCCTAATCACATGATCAAGGGTTAAAAGCGTGAACTTGGTGTATCATGTGCTCGGTAAGGAAGATCCTTGAAGATTATAGAAGTCTTCTTGGAGCAATAAAGTCAGCATCATCCAAATTTGGAAAGTTTTGATGTGATGATTATTACTTAATCTCCAAGGCTTTCAAATTTTATTTTAGGAAGGTTTTAATTCCTTAGCTTGCAAGGAAATTAATTCCATTGACTATTTTGTTTTAGGAAGGTTCTTTTTAGGAAGGTTTTAGTTTCTTTATGGCCAAGCAATATCTCAATTAATTATTTAGGATTTAGTTTCCTTTTCTTTAAAGGCCTTTTGTCATATCCTCTACTATAAATATGAGACCTTATGCTTTTTTTTTTTAGGTATTCAGAGTTGATTAATAAAGTAGCTGATTATTGTCAGTTCTTTTCTCTTATCCAAGTCTTCTTAGTGGCGAGTTTGTGAGACTTATCTTTTAGGTTTTTCATCCTTAAAAGTGGTGTCCAATCGTTGTATTGATTGTGGTGAGGATTCTTATTAATCAATAAAGGTGTATTCCTTCTATCCTTCTAATTTCCAGATTTTAGTTTTTTTATTTTCTTCTATTTTCATTTTGAATCATTAGAGACCTATTTCATTGAGTTATATTCTTATAAGGCTCATCATTATTGGTATCAGAGCTAAGTTTTTTGAGGTTTTAGAGTGATAAACACCATGTTAGAAGGTAGCAAGACCCATACACCACCAAATTCGAGATTGCAGCAAGGAATAAGTTTTGAACAAGCTTGTCTCATAGCATTGAACGAATAACGAAAAGTTTATACATGTATGGATCAGCTTATGCATATGGTGGAAAGATTAGCCATGAATCAGCCACAAAATAATCTGCCTTAATGACGAAGGGTTGATCTTGATGAGGGTGACGACTATGATGATTTGGGCATAAAAGATGAGCTTGAAAAAGCACCAAGGCAACAGTAGCAGCCAATAACCTTTGACAATATCAAGGTAAAGATTCCACCTTTTCGTGGAACAAACTCTTCCAAAGAGTACTTGGAGTGGGTACAACGTGTTGAGAAAGTTTTTAAGTGTCAAGAATACACTGAGGCTAAAAAGGTAAAGCTCATGGCTTTAGAGTTTACTGATTATGCTACTCTATGGTGGGATAATCTAAAGGCACAAAAAAGGCTGAAGGAGAAAATCTAGTATTGACATGGAGGCTTATGAAGAGGCTTATGGAAAAAAGGTTTATACCTCAATATTAAAAGCAAGAGCTATTCCTTAAGTTGCAAACTTTGCAATAAAGAGCTTATTGTGTTAAGGATTATGTAAAAGATTTTGAGATGTTAATGATGCGATGTAATCTGCAAGAGGCTCAAGAACAAACCATTGCAAGATTCATTGGTGGGTTGCATAAAGAGATTGCAAATTTGATGGAGTTACAATCATATGCCACATTGGATAATGTGATTACATTGGCTATGAAGATTGAAAGGCAATGCAAGAGAGGCTCGTCTAGGGTAAGTAAACCTTACACCTCATCTTCTTTTTCATCTTATATCTCTAAAATGGTCACAAAACATGAAGAAAATAAGGATCCTACTAAGATGACCGTTGTTGAAAAAGGGAAAAAGAAAATTAAAAATTCCCAAACCTTCAATAAGAAGCCATGACATCAAGTGTTTTAAGTCCCTCAGGCTTGGGCACATAGCTTTTCAATGTCTTAACAAGAAGATAATGATCGTTCGTGAAATAATTAAAGAAGTTGTTAGTAAAGATGAATTAGATTCAGAAGTAAAAGTAGAAGAAGAGCAAGTCGCACCTCTTAAAGAAGGAGAATTATGTATTATTCATCGTAATCTGGCCATACAATCAAAGAAAGAGAAGGGACAATAGGAGAATATCTTTCATACCCATTGCAACATTAATGGCAAGGTATATGGTTTAATACTGATGAAGGAAGTTGCACTAATGTAGCTTCTATTGCGTTGGTTAATAAATTAAACCTTACCACTACTAAGCATCCATGTCCTTATCATTTGCAATGGCTAAAAACGAGGAAGACCTAAGGGTTACAGAAGAAGTGAAGGTGCCATTTACCATAGGTAGGTACAAGGATGAAGTAACATGTGATGTGGTACCAATGAATGCTAGCCATGCACTTCTTGGAAGACCTTGGTAGTTTGATCGAGACGCTATGCATCATAGGTGTGCAAACACCTATTCTATTTTAAAGAATGGTAAACGTGTGCTATTGACACCTTTTAGTCCTTCCTAAGTAATGCATGACTAATTGGCAATCAGCAAAATAACGAATGATAGCTTAATTGCCAACAAGGGGGAAGTAAAACATGCTCTAATATCCAATGAGTTTGTTTAATTGTTGATAGCTAAGAAGATTTCAGGGGAAGATGGAGCTATCCATCCAAAATTGGATAAAATATTAAAGGAATTTTCAGATGTTTTCCCAAAAGAACTCCCAAAGGAATTGCCACCAATCCATAGAATAGAGCATCAGATTTCTTATATATGGTTCGACATTACCCAACAGACTAGTGTATTAATGCAACTTGGAAGAAGCTAAAGAACTCCAATGGCAACTAATGGAGTTAATAGAAAAGGGCTTTGTTAAAGAGTCCATGAGTCCATGTGCAGTACTAGCTCTTTTGGTGCCCAAGAAGGATGGATCAATACGCATGTGTATAGATAGTCAGACTATTAACAAGATTACAATCAAATACCGCTATCCCATTCCACGGCTTAATGAAATGTTAGACAAGTTGCATGGCTCTTCTATCTTTTCGAAGATTAATCTTAAGAGTGGATACCATTAAATTTGAATGAAGAAAGGTGATGAATGGAAAATAGACTGCAAGACTAAGTTTGGGTTATATGAATGGGTAGTCATGCCCTTTGGCTTGTCCAATCCTCCTAGTACATTCATGCTGTTAATAAATCATGTTTTACGAAAATTCATCGGTCATTTTGTTATTGTTTATTTTGATGACATACTTGTATATAACAGAAGCTTTGATAAACGTATAGAGCATCTTACAAAGGTGTTTGAAGTGCTTCTAGAAGAGAGGTTATTTGCCAACCTCAAGAAGTGAACCATTTGCAAGGGTCGTCTAGTTTTTCTTGGCTATGTCGCTTCCCAAAATGGAGTGAAGGTTGATGAAGATAAGGTTAAAGCTATCAAGGAGTGGCCAATTCCTACTAATGTTGCTGAAGTCCAAAGTTTTCATGGTTTGGTGTCCTTCAAGTGGACTGAAGGATCACAACTAAGTTTTGACTTGATTAAGGAGAAGTTAAGTTTGCTCCCATACTAGCTTACTTGATTTCTCTAAGACTTTTGAAGTGGAATGTGATACATCAGGAATTAGGATTAGAGTTGTTCTTAAGCAAGATAGGTGTCCCATTGCTTATTTCAGTGAGAAGTTGAGTGGTACTTGTTTTAACTACTCAACTTATGGTAAAAAGTTTTATTCATTGATGCGAGCATGGAAACTTGGCAACATTACTTATTACCTAATGAGTTAGTGATTCATTTGAATCATGAGTCATTAAAACATTTAAAAGGGTAAAGCAAGCTGAATAGAAGACATGCCAAGTGGATAGAGTTCTTGGAGATGTTTCCCTATGTAATTAAGTACAACAAAGGGAATGTCAACATTATAGTGGATGCACTTTCGTGAAGGTATGCATTAATCTCTATGCTTAATACGTGATTAATAGGTTTTGATTTGATGATAAAGTTGTATAAAGAGGACAGATACTTTGCAAAGTTCTATGAAAAGTGCACGAAGGGAGCAAAAGAGGGTTATTTTTGGCATGATGGATTTCTTTTCAAGATTGGTCGATTATGTATTTCTTTTTATTCAATTCAAGAGCTTTTGGTGCATGAAGCTCATAGTCGAGGTCTTGCTGGGCATTTTAGAGAAAACAAAACATTAGAAGCACTACAAGCACACTTCTATTGGCCAGCAATGAATTGAGATGTTCATAAAATTTTAAAAGGATATGTCAGTGCAAAAAAGCGAAGAGCAGGGAGATGGTACAAGGGTTATACATGCTTTTGCCCATACCTGAACATCCCTGGGAACACATAAGCAGGATTATGTTTTAGGTTTACCTAAGGCACCATGGGGAAAGGATTTGATAATGGTTGTAGTAGATAACTTTTCAAAGATGTCACACTTCATTCCATGCCATAAAACTGATGATGCCACCCATGTAGCTGATTTGCTCTTTAAAGAAATAGTTTGACTACATGGGATTCCTAAGAGCATTGTTTCTGATCTTGATGCTAAGTTTCTAAGCTATATATGGAAAACTTTATGGAAAAAACTTGGAACCAAGTTATTATTTTGCACAACTTGTCATCCATAAACTGGAGGGCAAATCGAGGTGGTGAATAAAACACTTTTAACTTTGCTTTGGATGGTGGTGAACAAGAACCTCAAGAATTGGGATGAATGCTTGGCATATGTAGAGTCCGCTTACTATCGTAGTGTACACAACGCTACTAAGCATTCTCCTTTTGAGGTGGTCTATGGTTTCAACCCAACTACACCTCATGATCTAGCACTAATACCAATTAGCGAGAGGAGTTATATAAATAGAGCTAAAAAGGCTCAAATGGTGAAAAATATGCATAAGGAAGTTAAAGAATAGATTGAGAAGAAGAATAAAGCTTATGAAAAATCGGCAAACAAAAGAAGAATGGAAGTTCTATTTAAACTAGGAGATCTTATATGGATTCATCTTCGCAATGGGAGGTTCCTTAATTAAAAGAAGTCTAAGCTGATGCCACAGGTTGATGGTCCTTTTAGGGTCCTTAAAAAGGTAAATGATAATGCTTACAAGCTTGACCTACTAAAAGAATACAATGTGATTACTACATTCAATGTTTGAGATCTTACACCCCACTTGGAAGACACCTTGGGTAATGGAGATGATATGGATTTGAGGGCAAATCCTTTTCAACAAGGGGAAATGATATGCCACATCATGGTTGGCCCAAGTTAGCAAGCCAAAAGGATGAGGAGTTTAAGTATATAGGCCCAATCACACGATCAAGAATTAAAATAGTGAACTTGGTGTATCATGTGCTTGATAAAGAAGATCCTTGAAGATTGTAGAAGTCTTATTGAAGCAAGAAAGTTAGCATTATCCAAATTAGGAAAGTTTTGGTATGCTGATTAATACTTAATCTCTAAGGCTTTCAGTTCTTATTTTAGGAAGGTTTTAATTCCTTAGCTTGCAAGGAAATTAATTCCATTAACTATTTTACTTTAGGAAGGTTTACTTTCTTTATGGGCAAGCAATATCTTAATTAATTATTTTGGATTTAGTTTCATTTTCTTGTAAAGGCCTTTCGCCATATCCTCTACTATAAATAAGAGACCTTATACTCGTTTTTGAGGTATTCAAAGTTGATTAATAAATTAGTTGATTATTTTCAGTTCTTTTCTCTTAT
>JAQSVH010032749.1:0-10450 GCA_029448705.1 Adansonia digitata | reverse complement strand
AATTTTAGTAAATTAAAACTTTGATAAATAAAATTGAGAAATCTAAACAATAAACTTTGGAGTGCAAGTTAGTGAATGAAAATAAACAACTAAAGAAAAGGGAAAGAAGAAGCAAACTCGATGATTTATAGAGGTTCGGCCTCAATTGCCTACGTCATCTACCTCGGCCTCACTTACCTCGGATTTTCATAATTCACTAACTTGAATTATTTACCTTTCAAGGACAAGGTATAACCTTTACACTCTCTATCTTTCAAGGCTAAGATAGAAACCTCGACCCTCTATCTTTTGTGGCTAAGACAGAACCCTCTTTCACTATTTTTGAAGGCTAAGTAGAAACTTTCTTTACTTTTCAATGGCTAAGTAGTAACCTCCCTTTTTTACAAGGATTTGAGTGTAAACAAATAAAACCTCTAAAGGTTAGGTGTTTACATGAATTTTGGCTCAAAAGAAATATGTATCTAAAGATACAAAATGAAGAACACAAAAATAGGAAGAATTAATCTTATACAAAGATAAACAAGCTACTTAGCAAAAATGATGGAGAAAATTAAAGATATGACTTATTTATCTATGGAGAAAATGAAAGATTCTTCTTTTTGTTGAGGTGTTGGAGTGGCTTATTTATAGCCTTGATCATGATTCTAGCTGTTAGGAACATTTGGTAAAGGAATACAGTCGTTGGAGCCTTCAAAATGTTATTTCCCGTTGTTCTCTGTGCCTCTGTATCGATACAATTAACTGGGTATTGATACATTATGTTAACGGTCTAAAATATGACCATTAAACAGTCCTGTATCGATACAAAATGATCTGTCTCAATACATGAACAATCTTGTATCGATACAGAATGCTCTGTCTTGATACATGAATAGTGATTTTTGCATTTTGAGGTTATTTAGCTATTGCCAAGTATTGTATCGATACATACACTTAGTGTATCGATACATTCACATGAAAATCAATTTTAAAAGGGTTTTCATTATTTTAAAACATTTAAAACTTATCTCAAAAACATTTTATATAAAAATATGTATTAAGAACACATTTTTGAGTGTTTGAAAGAGTTAAAACACTTTCTAGTATTTTTCAAAGTGTTTACAAAATATTTCTTGGAAAAATACTAAACTTGAAAGTAATTAAACGCAAGCTAATTAAGCTTAAGTTTTAGTTATATCAAAACTAAGATTAATTCAAAGCTCATACAGCTAACACCCACAAATCCTTCAGCCATTCTCAACCCCGAAAACACTTCCAAAAACATATTTCATTGACTCGCATGCTTCATTCCCGTAGCTACTCCAAAACACCCCTAGAAAACCTTCAAGAACCCAACTTTCCACACATTTTAATCCTTAAAAACCCTCACCATCAACCATACCACCAAGAGGTTACTTCTTTTCATCCTTTTCTTGCTAAACAATAGTAATGAGAAGGAATAAATTGAGTCTACAGCCACTACTCTAAAAAAAGGAAAGTTCAAGTTTTTGGGTCTATCCCCTCTACCTTGATCTTTATATTTTTTGTTTTGTCATTAACATCATCTTAGTAGACCCTTTTTATGCTTTTATGGCCACCCTAGGACTTTCATCCATTTTTGTGGCTTTGGTTGTGGTAGTTTAGGATCTTAATGTTTTTCTTGGTGTCTACATGCTGCCCCCTTGCATTTTCATTACCATAATAGCCTCTATCCATGTGACCTTGCCATGTTCCTTCCAGATTTGCATCTCATGTTTAAAGCATGCATGTTAACATGTCATAGGTATGCCTATAAATTTCCTAGTAGCTTAATAGGTTCCATGAAATAAAAATGCTTTTTCTAACATGTTCATCCTAAGTATGTTCATGCATCTATCTATCATCTCCATGCATTATTTTTTTGTGCATACATGTTCTCCATGTTCTATATCATGTTTGTGGCACTTTGTTTCTACTGAGATGTTTGTTTGATTGCTAGAAAACTCGATTTCAAAGAGTCCCCCAAGTTAGGCACATGTTATCTCCCATACATAGAGAATAACATGGGCTTAAGATTTTTTCAAAGTTGGTTTTCCAACCTTGGGGTAAATCAAGCATTCAATTCTGGATTCATGAAAGAATGAGTATAAGAATCTTGGTTTTAAAAAAAAAACGAAATAAGGTTTTTCTAGTTGAAAAATGTGAATCCTTGGTCCTTAGCCAAAGACCCTCATGATGGCATGGTCAACAGGTTGTTCCATTATCCCAAAGTACTCCAAGCCTATGGAATGAGCTCATGATGACCATGTCAATGCCTCATCTCGATTACAGATGTTCAAATGTCTGTGGCTCGAGCTCAACCTAATGAAAAACCAAAAATACCAAACAGTTCCCCTATTTTGTTCTGGTAGCATATGGTCTGGTATTAAAAAATTATTTAAAAATAAAAATGATTATATTTGGAATGTATTCATATTTTTTATTTGAAGGATTTTGAATTACCTTTCCAACTATATCTCATTTACCTTCAAATCATCTCGGATGAAATAGCTATGATTTTTTGAATCTTCACTATTCGAAACTCTTGGATCCAGCTCGCAGTTTACTATTTAGGCTATTTTGGCCTAACAAACAACATTTTTGAATCCTTTGAATATTTTTCCCATAAAGTTCATGAAATTCCATTTTTAAAAGGTATTATTCACATTTTAATGATTCCGGTTGAATCTGAAATGATTTTTCAAAGTTCATCATACCATTAACTTATACATGCTGCTAGTGTTGAGACCAGTCAAAGTTTAAAAATTAATTCTGCCTAGAAAGTGATTTCCTAGGATTTTTGGAATATTTTTACAGTAATCCTCATCGAGTTACCTTTCCAACAGTACCTTGTTTACCCTTGGGGACCTTTGGATGAGCTTAAAATAAATTCAGAAAGAAAAACGACGCAATGCTATCCTCTATTTCTAGCCTAATTTTTGAAACGCTCTTATTGAGGCGTTCGAATGCCTCATGATCTACTCAGCTCATTCCCACGGCCTAAGCCCTTAAACTCAGATCAAGGCTAAACAAAAGAGGAACATTTTATCCAAAACTTTAACTCTCGATTTTTAAAGATTCTCTTTTTTTTTTAAATATCACCCATTCCTTTTAACGTAAAAGATTTTTATTTTTAGGATACTCCAACCCCACTATTCCGAGGAGATACTCCAACCCCGCTTTTAACTCAAATTATCAAACCTTCATTTTTGGGGATACTCTAACCCCATTACTTTGAGGGGATACTTCAACCCTGCTTTTACCTCAATACGCATCAAATTTTCTCCTTTGGGGATACTCTACCCCTACTATTCTGAGGGGATACTCTAACCTCACTATTCTAAGGGGATATTCCAACCCCGTTTTTAACTTAAATCTAATATTAAACCTCCATTTTTGAGGATACTCTAACCCTGCCATTTGAGGGGATACGCCAAGCCCGCTTTTAACTCAAATCCAATATCAAACCTCTATTTTTGGGATACTCTAACCCTATTACTCTGAGGGGATACTCCAACCCCACTTTAACCTCAATATGACATCAAATTTCCACCTTTGGGGATACTCCAACCCCACTCTTCTGAGGGGATACTCCAACCCTGTTCTCCAGATTCTTTTTAAAATTCAAACTTTTTTCTAGGATATCCCTGAATCATCAAAATCTTTTTTCTCCTCAAATTTCTATTGAATCTGACTAAGTCTGAATGTTGACGTCTCAGCTATTCATCAATAATCGAAAACAATTATGAGATACATTTCAATCACCCCTTTTTATGTATATTGTATGTTTATTTTTATGTGGATTTACTTAATGCTTTTTTTCCTATATTACTAATACATTTCCTTTTGTAGGGATCTCGAGCATTCATGCTTTAAAAATTATTTTCAAAATCACAAAATGATATATCGTGTCGGTATCTGTCCAGTGCCAGACATGAAATACTTGATTTTTTTAAAAACCTATTTGAAGATCATTTTCATAAAAAATCCCTATGTTTCTCACCTCTTCGAGGTGCATAGATGATAAAATTGTCATTAAAACTCAAATTCTTATCTTTATAAAATTTCATGCATTAGAGGGAATTATATTTAAATAATGATAAAAATGGAACTGAGGAAATCGAGATTCAAGTAAGATATAGTTATATGGTACTGATTTTTAGGCGTTGTGGGGGTGCTAATCCTTCCCCACACGTAACCAACTCCCAGACCTTAAAACAATGAATCTCTGGTATTATTTTCAATAGACATTTGGTTATGCTTAACTTAAAATGATTGGTGGTGACTCTAAGTTTATGGCCACTTCGTGGTGGCTATCCAAGACTAGTCGGATGAGCGATTCATCCGATGGTCTTTTACTCTTTCATGTCAAACATTAAAATATTTTTAAGTCAACTGCGCTTTGGCCTTTTGGATCGTTCGAAGTTTGTAAAGGCTAAGCACATGAAACGTCGACATTGAGGGACTCATTTTGTGACACACAACTTTGTAAGGAATTAATTGGATGCATTTTGAGGCATTTGAACATCTTGAAAAAAAAGTTCAAGAAAATTTGTTTAGTTTTTCTTAAGTCCCAAAATAGGGGACAACATCACACTATCGTCCAAAAATATGGGGTAAAAGAGATACCGTTGGAAAGGTAACTCAATAAGTATTAACATAAAAAATACCAAAAATCCAAAAAATTGCTTTTCTAAGTGAAATTAATTTTTGATGTTGAGTTTTGATTTAGCACTAGTAGTATGTGTAAGGGAAAGGGTGTAACAAACTTTGAAAAATCGCTACAGACTCGTTTGGAATTGTTAAATTATAAATGATATCTTTTCGAAAAGGAAATTTGACAAAATTGTTAGGAAAAATATTTGAAAATCCAAAAAAGTTATTTGGTGTGACAAAATGGCACAAATAAGATGTAAGTAGTTGATTCTAGGGTTTCGAACAACAAAATTTTGAAAAATCATATCCAGGCACATTTGAGGTCAAATGAGATGCTATTGGAAAGGTAATTTGATGACCTTTAAAGGAAAAATATTGGAAGTTTCCAAAGAATCAATTTATAAATTTGGGAACATATTACTTCCTTGGGCAAACAAATGAGTTTTTCTTTTCTTTTCTTTTTTATTTTTTGGGTCTTTTAGAACTCAGCTCGGGTTATAGATATTTGAATGTTCGTGACAAAGGGGTTAACAATAATTGCTTCACAAGCTCATTCATAGTATCATAGAGTAGTTTGGGATAATGAAATAACCCACTAATCAGTCACTTTAGGGGTATTAGACCTCAAGATCAAGACACAAACATTTAGCGGCAAGTCAAAAGATGTTTTTATTTTGAAAATCAAAATATTTAACTACATTTAAGCATGAATCCAAAATGAAAATCTTGATTTTTTCCCCAAGATTAGAGGACCAATTAGTATAAACACTAAATCCATGTTAATCTCCATTTATTGGAGGTAACATAGGCTTAACTTTGGAGTTTCTTTCGAAAATAGGTTTTTTGGCAAATGAACACCAAAGAAAGGCATCAAGAAGGTATTTTTAATCATGTAAAGCATGTAAACATGACATCTATATAGAAATGTGTTGAACTAGTAATGAGATAATGTTTTTATCACATAAAAATATATAAAAACACAAGAAATGCAAAAAAAGATGCATAGAGCATTTAGGGGATGCTTATGACAACATAAAAGATGATATGAACATGCAAAAAAATGCTTCGATGGTATAAAACATATGGTGGAAAATTCTTTAGCATCAGATACATAATTTTTATGTCTTTAAGCCAGCACAAAAATATCATTAAGCTTAATAGAAGATCAAAGCATCTTAATATGACAAGGTATCATCAAGTATCATGCATAAATGATGGTGCAAAATGCCAAGAATCAATGAAACAATGCATGCACTAAGATGAGCTAAGAAATATATGATTTTAAGCATTCAAGCAACATCAAGGCATCATAAGCTCAAAACAAATTTAAAGATGCATGCTTTCTTATGAAGGTCATGGTTTTATGAAGATTGGTTAGCTATGATGGCATGCGATATGTGTATATGCAAAGAAATAAAGAGGAAGGTGTAAAAAATATAGCAATAAGGCTTGTAAAACTATTTTTTTGCTTGTCCACTCAAAGTTGTAATTTTTTGTTCTTATGGTTTTTTTTCTAGTTTTTGGCTCACTTTTTTTCTTTTACTTGCTATAAATGAGCAAGAAGTTGTAAAGACGAGCTTTAAGGTGACACTATGGATGGAGAGGAGTTTGGTGGTGAAAAAAATAGGAAATGAGGTTTTAAAGAGGTTTTTAGAGGGTTATTGGAAGAGCTATGAAAGTAGAGAGTTGTTTTTAAAAACTATGGTCTGTGATGTGTTTAGAGTTTCTTTTTTTTCTTGCTGAGCTAAAGTTGGCTCTTTTATAATCAAATGATCAGCAAAAGCTTAAAAGCCAAAAATAAAAGCATTATAGGGTTTTCTCATGTACTATGCAATAGCCCTACGTACTATGTTCAGTTGTCTTGATTTTCATTGGCTTTGGCAGCCAAAGTGGTGGAGTAAAAGGGTTTAGGCAGTTTGCAAATGGAGAGAGGCAAATTATGCCCCTAAACAAATCGCGTTTTCCGTGAAAATGTTTCATTTCCTAGCCTTTTTAGGCCTTTCAAATTTATTTGATCCAATCATAAATCTAATTTTTAAGTCTGGTATGAATTTTGATGATTTTTGGTGCTAAAAATGTGGCCAAATTAGATTTTTAGATAAATGGTATAAGGGCTAAAAAATTACATGAACTGGGCAAAAATGCCTATTTTTATCGATATATAGAACTTTGTATCAATACATAGAGTGAATTCTCCTTTCTTCTATCAATACAAAGAACTCTGCATTGATACATAGAGCAAATTTGCTTAGATGCATTGATACCACATAGCATGTATTAATACTATGCAAGTTATATCCATACTCCCACTTGTACATCAATATGTTTTGGCCAAAAGTCATGATTTTAGCTATTGCTAAGCATGGTATCGATACCATAAGCCCTTGTATTAATACACTGCCTTTTTGTATCAATACAACCTATGAAACTTGAATTTTTGATGACATGAATGCTTTGTATCAATACATACATGAAACAAATATTAACTTTACACACTTTAGCTCTCCGAAAACCTTAGGATGGTTAGGAATGACAAGTGATTGATTCATGCTTGTTTGAATGACCTTGATGAAGCCTCAAATGATGAACTTCTTTTTGTCATATTTTTTCAATAGGGTTTGTAAGTATTTTAAAACTTCCCAAAAGAAATTTTGATCTAGCACTGTATCGCTTATAGTGCCTAGCAACACGACACTTAGTATTCACCCCTTTTTATTTTTTATTATTTTATCCTATTACCTTTCAATTAAGTCCCAAGATATCAAAATTTGGCTCGAAAAGAAAAATAAATGCATTTCATCTAAAAATTTTTGATTGGGCATGATTTGTTAAAAAGAGGCTTGGACAAAATTATATGTCTACAGCTACCTCTATTTAACTGTTGCTGAGTATCAGTAATAGGGAAAAGACAAATAGACACTATTTTGTCCAGAGCGAAATGATGCATCTTAAGTGCCTATAAAAATTGAGTCTAATTAGTGTTTCACCATGATGGGCACAATTTATTAGCGGTGATTTTGACCAATAAAAAAACTTTAATTGAATTCTTGTAAAGTTTAACCTCTTTACTAAGCTTTTGGGTTTTCTATGATTTCACCCCTTAGATAAGTGCCAACTGATTTAGACTTTGACCTAACAAGTGTCTAGCCTTTTGCACATAGACTCAACAAGTACACAACTCTTTATGGATAAATGCGATAAGTGTCTAGCTCTTTATGGATTAACTTATCAGGTGCTCTACTTTTTATGGATAGACTCAATAGATGTCTAATTTTTTAACTGACTTAATAGGTGTCTAGTTCTTTATGGACTAAGATAGTAGGCATCCAGATCTTGTGGACTAACTTGATACATGGGCAAAATATTTTATTTTTATTAGAAAATAAAAGTCCTCATAGAGGCACTAAAGGTATTCTCGAGAGAGGCTCTTTTGGGCATTCTAGAAAGAGACTTTAAAGCATTTGATAAAACATCCTCAAGAAAGGCTTGCATTATCTTGATTAAAACATCCTTATTGGAGGCTTTTAGGTACATCCTCGAAAGAGGTTTTAGATGAAATGTCTTCAAGAGAAGCTTTAAAGGTTTTTCATGAAACATCCTCAATATAGGCTTTGGAAGTTTTTAAAATATCCTTAAGGCAGGCTTTAAAAGTTTTTTTATGAAATCTTCTCATGAAAAGCTTTGGAAATGTTTAATGAAAGTATCCTCAAGAAAAGCTTTGAGAGTGTTTGATGAAATATCCTTAAGAGAGGCTTTGAAATTGTTTCATGAAACATCCTCAAGATAGGCTTTGGGAGCTTTTCAAATATCCTCAAGAGAGGTTTTTAAAATTTTTTGCTGAAATGTTTTTAATGAAGGCTTTGGAAGAAATGTCCTAAAAAAGCTTTAGATGAAATGTCCTCAAGAGAGGTTTTGAAAATTTTTTATGAAACATCTTCAAAAAAGGCTTTGAAGGTTTTTAAAATATCCTCTAGAGAAGCTTCAGGTGGAACGTCCTTGAAAGAGGCTTTGAAAGATTTTTAATCGATATTCTCGAAAGAAGAAATATGATGTATGCCATGAATATCATGCCCAAGCACCAATGCAATGTTATGTGGTGTTATGAGTAAGTTGATAGTGACGTTTACACTTTTATCACAATACCCATGTACATGAAATTATGCTTAAGCACATGAGGTGACATGGTAAATGCTGGAGAATTTAAATGTATAGAAATATAAATGCACATGAGTATGGGTGGATATGAATAGGAATGCACATAAGTGTTGATGCTCGTGGATGCGAATGCACATGAGTGTTGATATTGGTGGATAGCAATGCACGTGAGTGCAAGTGGATATAAATAAGAATATACATAGGTATGAATGCCCATTAGTGAAAATGCATGTGAGTGCAAATGTAGGTGAGCGCTTGTACGTGAGTGTGTTTTAGCATGAGCTATTGCCCATGAGTATGAATGGATAAGAGGTAGAATGCACATGAGTGCAAATAAATGAATGCAAATGCACGTGAGTACAAATGTGATGAATGAGAGTGCGCATGAGTGGGATTGTAGGTAAGTGAGAATGCACGTGAAAGCAAAAGCTCTGTAAGCATAAATAGGTAGGGACGCAAGTGAATACATGTGAATATGGATCCATATGGGGGAAAATGTATGTAATTATAGATGCACAAAGGTGCAGGTGCCCGTGAGTGCAAACACCAAGACTAGCCATTATCCAGATGCATGCAAATACTGGAGTCAATAATGATGCAAACATGTTTGAAGTGAAATGTATATTGATGAGTGATGCTCAAATGCCTATGCAAATAAGGCATATTTTCATGAATTATAACAGGTATGCTCATGAAGGGTGCATAGATTATGATTGTGGTTGGCTATTTTCCCAAACTTAAGTTAATTATTTTGGATGGTTTCTCTTATCCAATTAAAAGGCATTCTAATCCTAACTTTGCCCCATGATTAGAAAAGCCTTTATCTTTTCATTTTGCTTAAAATATTCATTTGATGAAAACTCGTAAGTTAGCATGATAATTTAAGTCTGTTGAAGATTGATGATCTTCAGTTGGAAGATTTCCTAAACGGCAATTTGGCTTTTTTATTTAGGTGGGAAAGCCTAAAAGGGGCTCTACCAATTCAAGAAACTTTCAGGACAGGCAAAATGAATTCTTCATTCCTCTAGGCTCATGAATGGACTAGTCTTTATAGATCATGAATTTCTTGAAAACCAGACAAACTTGATATCCTTTTAAGCTTTCTACTACTGATACTTCGATTGGCATCAGGATTGGTTGTGACAGGTTCAAGGTTGTAAGGTTGATTTGGAAAGGTAGGGATTTAGTTCTAAAAGTTGGTCGCTTTAAGGATGACAATCTAGGATGTTTAAGGACTTTTGGATATCCCTAAGTTTCTTTGGAATCGTAAGTTCCTTGTCAAGACCATGGTAATCTTATGAGTTGGGTTTTCACCCTAATGCTTCAATCTTTGCATTTTTTTATTTTTTATTTTTTAATTGATTGCTCCATTATGATTCTTAAGAAGGCTCAAAATTCATCAAAAGGACAATTTCCTGAAGAATGGGTTTATCAATTTAAATGGACATGTTTAATCAAAATGAACTTTTAGAGGATCGTACGTAGGCCAAGATTCAAGGTTTTCAAAGAACGAGTATAAAGGCTTAAATTTAGCGTCTAAGGGTAGGCGGATTAGAGATCATTTCTTTTCATAAGGGCATGTATCCCTTTTGCATTTTGAATGTCTTCATTTTTAATCTTTTAATTTTTTTTTTTTGGATTT
>JAQSVH010032738.1:0-10451 GCA_029448705.1 Adansonia digitata | reverse complement strand
AAAAGTTCGTATAGAGTAACCACCAATGTTAGTTGCTCAAGGGAATTAGAAAGGTATGTTGTCTTAAGAAAGCTTTGTCTGGTTTAAAATAATTTCCTCGAGTCTGGTTTGGTTGTTTTATACCTCTATGTATGACGATCGCTGAACTATCCCCGATCCACATTTCTTATGAACGAGCGATCGTCAGACAATAACATAAAGGCGATAGCCGAACTACACCTGATAGCGATGTGACCTTTCCGACAATGACTTAAATACGGAGTTGACATTTACTGAATGATGGCTGACTGACTGAGCTGACCACTAGGCATCATAGCCTGACACCTAGCTCGGCGTTGGTCATATCACCACCAAATCATCTGACACAATGTCCCCAAACAAATCCTATAAAAGGAGGCAAACATACTCACAGGTAAGGATTCGACTCCAAGAAAATATATACACACTATTACATCAAACACTCCTCTGACTTAACCATCGGAGAGGGCTCCCAGAGTAGGAACTCCAGCGTCCTCCTAACTTTCTCTGTGTTGCAGGGTTCTGCCTGGCTTTTGGTACCTGCGAAGCAAACTTAAACAATTAACGCCGTTTGTGGGAAAGCGATCGAAAAAAGACCATGGCCGATCGGAGCACTGACATCCCACAAAACACCTTGTCGTCGCCCGAAGCAACAAGCCGTACCAAACTTCCAGCAATACCCAGCTCATCAAACACCCAAACATCCCACGTACCCATCTCACTACCTTTCATGGTTGTCTCACTCGCCACTGGCATACTATCAAAACCTATTGGGGTTGATCTCGCCACTGGCCACCTCCATCCCACACTCTGACTAAGCCGTTGGCCCCAGCAACGCGGTCCCAGCAACCATTATCACCACAAACACCCTACACGCACCCTTTGACACCCAATTACCCCTTTTGCTCACTTCAGTACACCTACACCACCTGGCCAGCCAGACTACCATGCGCATTACCAAGCGTAATTTCAAGCCATCACTAGTCAACTGGCCGCCATCCAACAATCTCAGATCCAGTTGGCACAACTTGTTAACTCTCAGACCAACCGCCAAAACACACAACCCATTGATCGCCCAAACCAACACACGACAAACAACCCGAACTCAGACTTGCAAGAGCGGCATGTTACAACCGACTGTGCCACCCGCCCGATGGTGGAAGAAAGCTCCTGCTCTACACCAATTCCACGATAAATGATGCAAGGAACTTCCCATCATACCAGTGGGCATCACGCGTTAGGATCGACTTTAGATCTCGCCCAACAGGTAGCGGCCTTGAAACAGGAGATCAAGGATCTTTATGAGTCACGAGAAACAACTGGGAATGGTTAGCCGAGGAACACAACCCCCTCTTGTCTGACATCTGCCAGGTACAGGTCCCTCAAAAAGTCAAACTCTCTCCCGATACTTATGATGGTAAAACTGATCCAACCGACCATCTGAATCATTTTTTCTCTTTCCACAACCTGTGCGATGTGTCGGACGTCATCCAATGCCATATCTTCCCGACGACGCTTCAAGGGCCGGCACGGACCTGGTGGTATTCCCTGAACCCAAGATCTATCACCAACTTTGACCAACTGGGAAGACGTTTCCTTGCCCACTTTAGTAGTTGTAGAACAGCCACTAAAACGTCTGCCAGTTTAATGGTTATCAAGTAAAACCATGACGAGACGATTCGCGATTAACTCAAGCATTTCAACGTGGCTGCCTTGGAGGTTCGGGACCTGAATGAGGAATGGGCCATCCAAGCCTTCATAGCTGGCGTCCGGCATAAATACCTAAAATGCCTAACCCATGAAGCTGTACCAGCTTTACGAGAAGCGCAAAAATATGCGAAAGCTGAGGAAATAGAAATTGCAAGTCAATGAATGGAAACCTGGGATCGCTAGCAAAGAGGAGGTCGAGGACCAAAGCCTAATTGGTTAGCCGACCGCCCACGCACCCGACCCTAAAAAGAGATGCCAGCCGCCATATCACAACAAAGCCCCATGAGGAAATGAACATGGCCCACTCCGTACGTGAAATACGAGTCCTACACACCTTTGACGACTTCCAGATCTCAATTTCTTAACGCCATAATTAAAGAAGGGCTTCTAGAGTGCCCGCCTCAATGAAAAGCGATCGCAGCTAGCGTGACCCTGAAAAACGATGTAATTTTCACAACGACATCGGGCATGCCACCGAAGACTGCTTTAGCTTGAAAAATGCCATCGAATCACTAGTGAGGAAAGGTGCGGTTAAGTAGTTTGTGAAGAAAGAACCACACGCCAAAGATCGCACATGATCCCCAAATGAGTGTCGAGAGACTGCACCCAAATGACTTGTCGTTGGCATCATAAGCATGATCGTCAGTTCGACAAAGACTTGGGCGGTTAGCAAGTCAAAACGCAAGTCCCACCTCCGCTTTGTAATGGCCGTCGACATGGCACCCAAGCGTGTTAAGCACACCAATTAGGTGATCCATTTTGATGATGCTGACTCACAGCTCCTATCTGATCGCAAAAACCATCCCATTGTTGTCTCCGCCACCATAGGCAACTTCCAGGTCCATAGAATCCTTATCGACAATGGGAGTGCTATGGAAATTCCGCAGTGGGACATCTTTCTTCGTATGGGCTTCACTGCAGGTGACCTGACCCCATCACCTTCAATCTATGGATTCGCCAATCAACCAATACCCGTCAAAGGGACGATCACACTCCTAGTAACCATAGGCGACAGGGAACAGACTGTGAACGCCTTGGTCGATTTCCTTATTGTTGACTAGCATTCTGCTTACAACGCAATCATCGGTCGACCATTGATGAAAAAGATACAAATGGTCACCGCAGTCTACTGCCTAACGATGAAATTCCCCACACCTATGGGGATTAGATGTATGCGTTTCGACCAACGAACCGCGCGCCAATGCCACCTCTTGTCAATTAAATTAGCCACACACCAGCCGACCATAATCCACGATAATGCCTCTGGATCATCTGTTCACACTATTACACCTGCACAACCAAACGATCAACCTCGAGCACCTGGATGCCAAAGATGGTTTCTACAACCAGAAGCCTCAGCCAGCCAAAGACATTGAAAAACTAGCCCTTTATGATTTAGATCCGGAGTTGGCGACCAGCATCGACTCTTCTCTTAATACTCAAGAAAAAAACCTCCTCGCAAAATTTCTTAGAAAGACACTGACATATTCACTTGGTCCACAGTCGACATGCCTGGCATTGATCCAGTTGTCATCATGCACTCACTCCATGTGGACCCACGAGCCCTAGCAGTCAAACAAAAGAAGGGCAAATTTGCTCCGAAATGGCTCCAAGCGATACGTGAAGAGGTTAACAAATTACTACAAGCGAACTCTGTCAGGGAAGTTAAATACCCTGACTGGCTTGCTAATGTCGTCATGGTCAAAAAGGCCTCAGGGAAATGGCAAATGTGTGTAGACTTCATCAATTTAAATAAAGCCTGCCCAAAAGATAGCTACCCTCTCCCCAGTATTGATCGACTGGTTGACGTATCAGCAGGCCACAAACTTTTAAGTTTCAAGGACACCTTCTAGGGTACAACCAAATAAAGATGGATCCCTACGACCGAGAAAAGACGACATTCATCACAGAAGATGGTACCTTTTGGTATCAAGTCATGCCATTCGGCTTAAAAATGCAAGTGCCATATATCAATGCTTGGTCAACAAGCTTTTCAAAGGACAAATCGGGCGTTCAATGGAAATTTATGTGGATGACATGGTCGTCAAAAGCCCCTCTCTTCACCAACACCTCAATGAACTTTCAGAGACACTCAACATACTCCGTAAGTACAAAATGAAACTCAACCCTTTAAAATGTGTGTTTGGTGTGTCCGCAAGAAAATTTTTGAGATTTATGACCTCTTCCAGAGGCATTGAAGCTAACCCTGAAAAAATCAGTGCAATCATGCAAATGGGCCGCCAACATCTACAAAAGAGGTGCAACGTCTAACGGGCCGAGTAGCCGCCCTCAACCGTTTCATCTCCAAATCCACAGAGAAATGTTTACCCTTCTTCAGACTGCTTAGGAGGGCGACCAGATATCAATGGATTGAAAAGTGCCAACAGTCATTCAACCAACTTAAACAATACCTAAGCACTCCCCCATTACTCGCCAGTCCAAAGGATGGAGAACCACTTTTGGTCTACCTCACCGCGTCAGATGAAATTGTCACTGCTGTCTTAATTCACGAAGAACGGGGGCATCAGTATCCTGTCTACTACGTTAGTCGGGCACTGCAAGCTGGCAAACTTCATTACAGAAAGCCAGAAAAACTGGCTTTTGCACTCATCATTGCAGCAAGAAAGCTGAGACAATACTTTCAAGCACACCTAATCAATGTCCTCACTAACCAGCCTTTTAAAGATGTCCTCCTCAAAGTCGACTCTGCAGGATGACTCATTCGTCGGAGCATCAAACTTAGTGAATTCAGACTCACCTACAATCCCTAAAAAACCATCAAAGTGCAAGCGCTCGCCGACTTTATCATCGAATGTTCCTTTCTGGAATCTTAGGCCCAACCACCAGAACCTGCCCAACCAGGCGATCACATCAGCACTCCTGGTCACCTACCCCCAAGCATCAAAACCAGGGAGTGGCAAATTTTTGTTGATGGTTCTTCTAGCAAGACACAAGGTGGAGCTAGCATATTACTAGTCGATCCCCAAGGTCATTAGTATCAATAGGGCATCTCTTTTCAGTTCACCACCTTCAATAATGCAGCCAAATACGAGGCTTTAATCGCCGACATGGAATTAGCTAAAACCCTAAGTGCCAATCATTTAATCGTCCATATAGACTCTTAACTCGTAGCTAGCTAGGTGAATGGTCTATACGACATTAAGGACAAACTACTCGCCAAATACCACAAGGTTGTCGCCACCTTCTCCCAACAATTTGCCCATGTCACCATCAAGCAGAGACCCAAAGGGGACAATTCAAGGGCCGACGTCCTATCGAAACTGGCTAGCACCATCCATTTCTCTACTAGGGGAAAAATTCTCCTCGAAAGCCTCCCAGCACCCAGTTATGACAAATACGTACATCATATTACGGATAACGTCGGAGAAAACTGGATGACGCCAATTATTTCCTTTTTCCAAGATTACCAAGCTCCAACCGATCTAGTGCAAAAATAGAAATTGGAAAAAAGAGCATCCAGGTACACAATTCTCAATGACACTCTGTACAAAAAGTCATTCACTCTTCCATTACTCCGATGCCTCAACCCTTCTAAGGCAACTTATGTATTGAAAGAGATACAAGAAGGCGTCTACAAAAACCACCATGGCGAGCGAGTATTGGCCCTTAAAGCCTTGCGACAAGTCTTCTTCTGGCCCACAATGAAAAAAGATGCTACTGCACTTGTTAAAAAATGTGACAAATGCCAATGCTTCACCCCTATTCCTAGACAACCCGTCAAGGCGCTTAAACAAATCTTCAATCCTTTGCCGTTCTATGTCTGAGGCATAGACATATTGGGTCCATTCCCTATGGCGATCACTCAGCAGAAATTTTTGTTGGCCGTATACGATTATTTCATGAAATAGGTTGAAGCAAAGCCAGTCGCCACCATTGCCGCCCGAAACATGAAAAATTTCATTTGGCATTACATTCTCTGTCGATTTAGAATACCCTATTTCATTATAGCAGACAATTGCAAGCAACTGATGGCTAACAAACTCCATGATTTTTATTCATGCTTTAGCATCAACCTTGTTCACACTTCTGTCCCCCACCCTCAATCAAATAGCCAAGTCGAGTCAATGAACAAGAACATCCTGCAACCTCTAAAGAAGAAACTGGATGACGCAAAAGGCGCATGGGCTGACGAGATGCCTAGTATACTTTAGGCAATATGGACAACTAAAACTTAAGCGACCACAGCTACCTCGTTCAACCTTATTTATGGAACGGAGGCTGTCATACCCATCGAAATAGGGGTACACAGTTCACGCATTGCTTACCCCGACTTAGATCTTAATTTTGAACATCTCTATGCTAACCTCGACCTACTCGAGGAAGCCAAAAAAGATGCCACAATCCATATGGTTGTCTGCGCACAGCAGGTTAGCAGGCATTATAACCGTCGAGTGAGCAATCGCTAATTCCAGGATGGAGACCTTGTCCTCTGAAACTGCGAAGCCAGTCGATAAGCCAGAGAACGAAAAAAGCTATCCCCAAATTGGAAAAGACCTTATCAGGTCAGCCAAGTTCTAGGTTTTGGTGCTTACAAATTAACCGAATTAGATGGGTGCACCATCCCTAACACATGAAATGCCGCCCATCTAAAGAAATATTATTTGTAAGTATGCCCGCTATAAATACTTATGGTCACCACTATAGGCCTTTCTTTTACAAGTCAATTCACGACTCTAACAACTCTTAATTACTATCAAGCAATCATCACCATGGCACGACTCATAATTGCTTCAACGCAATTGCCACCATGGCATGACTCTTAATTGCTTCAACGTAATCGCCGCCAAGGCATAACTCTTAATTGCTATCAAGCAATCGCCACCATTAATTGCTACAATGCAATCGCCGCCAAGGCACAACTTTTAATTACTATCAAGTAATCGCCACCATGGCACAACTCATTATTCCTACAAGGCAATAATCTAGCCTAAATGCCACTGTTACTTACGACCAACACACTCGACTCTCCTTAGGAAATATCATGAGAATCATCTTCCAACATAACAAATGCACCGCAACAAACCACAATAAAACAATTACAAAACCACAACCAATAATCATTCACACAAGTTATTCACACCAAATAAAATTTTATTAAATCACAAGTCATTCACACTGTCATTTACAAGCCAAACTGCTACTCTTCCCTAGTCAAAAAAATGGTCTGAATACCAACCTCGTCATCAGATTCCCCCTGCTCGAACTCTTCAACCGTTGAGGTAATCAAGGCAGCATCCCTCGATCACCCTGGTCCACTTCTTGACGACTAAGGAATAAGATGTTGAAGTCTTCAAAAGGCGTATACAAGCGCCCTAAGTCAAACACCCATAAGTCCATGGGCCCCCGAAGCAACTGGACCCCATATAGCGCACTACGGCTATATGAATCCACAGCAGTGAATAGCTTGTCGAATATCTCTTCCTGCTGCTTCTTCATCTCATCCTGGTGGCGAGCCTCAAGATCGCCAAGACAACCCTCCAACTCAGCCACTCTAGACTTTGCAGATGCCAGCTTCGTATCGCGCTCCTCTAACTTTTTTGCCGACTCAGTAGCAGCTGCCTCAACCTTCTCGCCCCTCAGCAGCAGTTCGGCTATCTCTGTCAGCCTTCTCTCCTCGATCTCCTTCAAGGATGCCTCCAACTTGGCGTTCAACTCCTTCTGCTTTCCAACTTGAGTGTCCAGCTCTACTATTTTGGACGCTTGAAGGTTAAATTTCTCTTGCCAATTCGCCATCTGGCAAGTGTACGCCGTCTAGCAGTGAAGTGCCTCCACCAGCCCTATCATGGCGACATTCATATTTTGAGCTGGACTCCTCATCGATAGCACTTCCCGGTCACTGGTTGCCACTCCTTTCATCGCCCACCTTAAGGCTACCTCAAAGTCTGGCACCCAGCCGTTGTGAAAAATGCCAGGACCACTTAAACTGGGTGCCCCACAGCTCACTCGCAGCTTTTCCAAAATGGTAGTCGACTGTGAAGCTGCCCTAAGCACTGGCCCGCCACTCGACCCAACCGCCTCTACCCCGGTTGTGATACGGGCATAGCGGTAGCCGCCACAAAAGACATCAGCACAGCAGCCTCTTGGGGACCAGCTGATGTCGCACCAGTAGTGGCGCTTGCCTCAGCATCAGCATTAGTTCTTTCACCCACTTTTCTTTTTCCCCGCCTTTGACAGGCAGTCGCCTTTTCTGCAAAGCCTGCCTAGCCGCCCGTTCCATCAATGCTGCTTGAACCGAGTCTATTCCTGCACAATAAATCAAACATCAAGGTCAGTACTATCACACATTTTCCCGTAATTGCGAGTGCATAGAACAAATACCCTCTTCCATTCCCTGCGTTGACTGGCGATCGCCAACATCCACATTACCCGCCCGCTCATCACCACTCCCCCCCACACTTTCCTCGACATTATAGATCACTAACTCCCCAACCCCATTCCCTTCTTCTGCATCTTCTATTCCCTCTTCTACTACATGCTCCCCTATGAAACACAATATCACATATCAATACCTCTATTCACCAAACACACACACCAATCCTACACTTAAATAAACTCATTCACATCTTACCTCTCTGATGTCACAACAAACGTTGTCGCCTCCATTGCCTAATGGGATGCACTAGCCCTTCCGACACGTCCTCCAAATCTCGCCCCAAGCACTCTCTTTGGATGTTACGAAACATCAAGTATATCCTGCTGCTCACGTATCCGCATCTTTAGCAGAAGGATCGCCCAATTATTCGGCTTCAACTAGTTAGGCGACAAGTTCTACACCTTTAGCAGCTCACAAAAAAAGGGCTCCAGAGGTAGGTGGAAGCCAGCCTTGAAAATATCCAGGTAGAATGCCGCACTGCTCCCTTCAGTAAATGTCGTTCGCTGCAGCAGCCCCGCCTCCACAATCTGGTACCTTTCCAGATCCACCTTCTATCATACATCCACCGCCATACCACATGCATATTCACCAACCTGACATGCATGTCCACAGCTTCAGTGTCCATTTTGGTGACTGTCTTCTCAACCACATCCCTGGCGATCACCTCCTCAGCCTTACCATTACTCGACCTTACCTCTTCCTGATCACCACTCTATTTGGCGACCACTTTTCTCATCTCTTTCCCTTCCTCCCCAATACTACACGACCAGACATCTCTTTCTGGATCAAATGCCCCACTATCGTCCTTACCTCATTACCCACTTCTTCCAATCTACCTTTTCTCGATATCGACTTTACTAATAATCTGCCATTCCTTACCATATGCTGTAATCCCATAAACCCAAAAATATAAACAAAAACAGGGAGGCCATAAGAACATACCAGAACTTACCAAACAATGACTTCACTCTTCGCAATGCTCCTACTCACAACTTCACAAGCACGCTCGCTGTCAAACAACACAAAAAACATTAAAACACTAAGACACTACGATTAACCCCTTACTAATAAAATCTTAACTATCAAAAACTCACCTCTTTCTCCCCAAATAAGTTATCTAAACCTCTACTCTGCTCTCTCTCCTTTTCAAAAAAAGTCAAGAAACTCCTCAGCCCCATACCCAATTATATGCCCACACGGTCTGGACTCTTCCCATTCCCCCATCACCACATGTTGCCACCCCATTCAGTGACATAACTACACCGCCCTAGCACCCTGCCCTTACCCTGGCACGTATTCCCCTCGCCATTTCATATCCCCTAAAATGTGCCCCTATAAATCCCTTGTCAGGACACGTGCTCCCATCTCATTCCTTCCCCATTTCCCACGCCCTTCTGTTACCCTGCTATTACTGCCACCATTAATACCAACAGTTGTACCTTCTCACCTCCCGCATGTTAGGCCCTACGTGCCACGCACTAACTCCCCCTCACACATGTCTAAAATGTTAAGTCACTTTATGATCTTCTTTTTGGAACAAAAGGGGACAATTGTTATACCTCCATGTATGGCGACCGCCGAACCATCCTCGATCCACTATTCTTATGAACAGTTGATCGCTAGATAATAACATAAAGGCGATCGCTGAACCACACCTGACAGCGATGTGACCTCTTTAACAATGACTTAAATGCGAAGTTGACATTTACTGAATGGCAGCCGACTGACTGAGCCGACCACTAGGCATCATAGCCTGACACCTAGCTCAAAATTTATCACATCACCACTAAATCATTTGACACAATGTCCCTAAACAAATCCTATAAAATGGGGCAAATATGCTCACAGGTAAGGATTCGACTCCAAAAAAACATATATACACTATTACATCAAACATTCCTCTAATTTAACCATCGAAGAAGGCTCCCAGAGTAGGAACTCCGGCGTCTTCCTGACTTTCTCTGTGTTGCAGGGTTCTGCCTGGCTTTTGCTACCTACGAAGCAAACTTAAACAGGTTGATTTAATGTAGTGGTCTTAGAGTTTGGATTGACTCAATGTGGAACTGACCATTTAGTATTTTATCGATATTCTTCTTTAGGGAAGTCTTATTATTAATTGTTTATGTGGATGATATAATTATTATAGGAAATGATATTTTTGGAATCTAGGATTTAAAACGTTTTCTCAATCGATAATTTCAAACCAAGGACTCAGGTTAGTTATGGTATTTTTTTTGGTATTGAAGTGGCCAAATCAAAGAATGGTGTATACATTTATCAACGAAAATATGTTTTAGACATCTTGGGTGAAGTTGGCTTGTTTGATGCA
>JAQSVH010032707.1:0-10452 GCA_029448705.1 Adansonia digitata | reverse complement strand
AAAGTTGAATTAAAAAAATACTTGGGGATAGCATATGGGTGCTTGCTTTGTGGAAAATGGTTCACCAAACATGGCCCTTGTGAGAACTCCATCTGGTATAAGTCATTACGTGTCTATGGAATATGTTCTTATATGCCTGTCATATATATTAGTCCTGAGACTTGAGATACAAGGTCATCTTCTATGAGGAGTGTTATACTTTCATTTATTTGAAATAGGTCCATAATGGATGGATACTTAAAGTAGGGTACACTGGGTATGACATGAATCATATATGGATGAATGAGTGATCTAGAGAGAATTTATCACTCTAAGTGATATTAGAGATATATCTCATATGTTCATGGCTTTTGTTAACTTGATAAAGTCACTGGCTAATGAATGATGAATTTAAGAAAAATTGTTTTTTTAAATTCATGAGGTTAACCAAAAGCTACAAAAAATAGTATGGATTGATACATGAGTAGATACTGCAACATGCTCATGGTCTTTCCGAGATATCTGGTGAAAGGGTCAAAGTACACTAAGATGCTAGCTATTGAAAAGTTTCTTGAAAAGGTCATATTGATTCATCCTGCATATCGGGTGGCTATGATGCCTTGCTAGAGGCCAATCTTAGTCTATAAATATAACTACACTTAATTCGGTAATTATATTTAGTGTTGTTATGATGGAAGCATAATGGGCATACATAGCAAGATGATCTATTTGATTAAAATCAGGATTTAATTAAGTATGACTTTATTAAATAGAAGGTATAATAAGGAGGACTTAATTAAATAAGTTTAATTAAGTATTATTAAAGATAGAAATTAGATTTATGAAATCTAATTAGAGATGTCTTAATATGGCAATAAAGATAAGAATGTCTTATCAAGATGATATTTATTGTAAAAATGGTTTAAAGATATTATTAGCTAAAGCCAAGTAATTGTATTTGGAAAATTAAATAATTACCTGATAATTGTTTAATCAATTATTTAATAATATTTATATAAAGCAAAATTTGTTTTACTTAGGTTAGAAAATTTAATTATAAATTAAATTATTTAACATGTAAATTTAAGGGCTAGGCCAAAAGCCTTAATTATCAAGTTAAGAGAGTTTAGTTGTGTATTAGGGCCAAATCTTGGACCAGCTAATTAAAATAATTTTAATTAGGCTCCAAAAAATACTTCAAAGTGGGGCCACGTTACGAGGATGTTAGTATTGGCTTAGTTGACACAATAGTCAAGCCTAACCTGGCCCAGAGTGCATTTAAATACATTATTAAGGCTTTTTGGCTAATAAGAAGCATTAGAAAAAAAATCTAGGCACCAACCCTAGATCCTTCTAGAGGGTTTGGCTCAACTTTGGCTTTCCTAAGCTTTTTTTGTGCTTTCATGAATTTTTTTAGTGTTCTTGAATCATTCTTGGCACAATGGAAAAAGAAAAATAGTTTTCTAGCATTAAGAGATTAGTTTTTCATAAAAGTTGTGAAATTGGCTAAATCTTGAAATCTTGCTTCCCTAAGCGTAATTGTGTAGATTTCCACTCCATGTGATCAGAAAGTGTTTTTGATCACAATGTAAGATGAAAAATTAGTTCTCTATCCTAAAGGAATAACTGAAATAAAAAATTGTGATTTTTGGATTCATTTACCTGCATTAGCAAAAAACAAATACTTCTTTACGAAGTTTTTTCCACTTTTGTGCAACAAGGGAATTGTTCCTAGATTACTTGAAGTTTGAACTTGTTGACTAAATATCTTTTGGTTAAGACTGAATGGTTCCACCTAATACTTGTAGCTTTAAAAAGATATCGTATGTAATCAATTCATGGTGCATTCTTAGAGGGATTAGCAGCCTTAGAGTTATAAGTCTCTAGGAAGGTATGATTTTTATCATATCTTGTTATAAAATTGCTATCCAATCATATGTACAACTTTTCGTAAGGTCTTAAGGAAATTCAGGTTTCTTCTTATTTAATTTTAGTAAGTATGCTTAATTATGATTAAATTTTTATGCCTCTATCAATATGCATGAGCCCAAGATTTCCTTTCAGTGGTATCCGAGCCTAAGGTTTATACATTACATGTGGTGTAGCATGCTAGTTTCGAGTGGTAGTTAATTTGATTAATTTTTATGTTGCTTTGGTGATTTTTTAGTTTTGTAAAATTGTTGAAAATTGCTTTTCTTTAATTTTTTTTAAATCTTGACAGCATGTAATTTTTTGCTTTAATCATGTTTAAATGTTTTTAAATAATTAAATAAAATTGTTTTAAACAAGTCTTAACATGTTTTTAGCTTTTTCGGTTATTTTGATTTGTTTCTTGAATTAAAAAATAAAGGAATTATTTTTTTATTTTTAATTTTTCACTATATCAATCATGTTTGTTATCAATATTAATTAGTTTAAAATATTTTTTTCTAATTAAATTGGTATTTGAGTCATCTGTCAATGTTTTGATGTTGATTAGTGCTAGGATGGCTCCATTTCAATGTTTTTAACAGGGCTGATTTTTTGGGCAGCCCTTGTTGCAATTTTTTCCATGGTTTTCCACCTTGAAAATGTCATAAACTGTTCATAAAACTTGCTAAAAAAATTTGTTTAAAATTAGAATTGAAAATGTTTTTCAATTTTGAGCCATAACAAGTGCATTAGGTGTGCTTGAAGCCTGGGGCAATTTTATCTCTCTTTTTAGGACCTTGATATGGCATCCATGGCAGTGAATAGTTACTACAATTTTACTGTATTTGCAAAGGTTTAGTGGGAGGAAGAAAATAGAGTTTGAGTTGGAATAGGATAGCTATGATAGCCATGAATGGAGCATACTCCTAGTTGGACTAGGATTCCCAAGAGGTTGTGTTCTATTAAAACTTTTATCTCTTATCAAAAACATAATTATTGAATTGCATAATTTTTTAAAATTGTTTAAGATATCAATTGGATTATGTAATAAGCATGGAATTAAAATTTAATTAAATTGTTTAATTAAAAAATATATTTAATTTAAATGATTAATCCTGCTTCGGGTAGGATTTGTTCTAATATGATTAGAATAAATGTTAATCATGTAAAACAATTGTTGCTTTAATTAAACTAAATATGGATCAATACTTCAAAAAAATTTGGAGAACAAATTTCAAAAACGGTTTAGGAAAATTATATGTTAAATAGTTTGTCTAAATTAAGACAAAGTTTTCTAAAAGTTAGATAATGTCCTAATTAAGACAAAAAAACCTAAAAATTAGGTATTGTCCAATTTAATGTCTTAAAATGTTGTTTTTGGAAAACAAGTCTCCAGGAATGGATGATTTGTCCAAATTAAGACAAAGTTATCTAAATGTTAGATAATGTCCTAATTAAGACAAACAACCTAATAATTATGTAATAAAAAATATAAGACAAGTCTCCTAAAAGTTATGAATTTAATTAAAAAATGTTTTAACTAGGGATATGAAATTACTAAATAATTTGATAAATCATCAAAAATTATTTTATGAGGTTTATGTAAATGACACACAAGATCACCCTGAACATTAGCTTTGCTTATTTTATTTCATGCTTATAATATGATTATGTTAGCATGAGGATGATTATGGACTAGACCTTAGTATAACTAGGTTATGGATGGGTAGATTTTTCTTTTGGTATTTATTTTATAAATAGGGTTTGCAACCCTTGCATTCTCTTTTAATTTTGGGCTATAAATTCTTTTCTCGCCTAACTCCTCTCGAATGTAACTCGAGGTTTCTTACAATATGTAATATTTACATAGAGCTTATAGATTTATATTTAGGTTAAGATTAGAATTTATGTAAATCTAAGATGTAGAGAAGATGGGACCAAGAAGAAAAGACCTAGAGATCATCATCAAGACTTATGAAGACCTTGTATGATATCCCTAGGAATTTGACCAACTAGTTTCCTAATGGTTCAAGGAAACTAGATAGATAAAGTCAATAATCATCCTAGTAGATTGCATCTGTTAGATTTATTTTTAAATTTATATATATGTCATATATGATTAAATAAATGCTAAGGATGCTAATAAAACAAAGCAATGATACCTAAGATAAAAGATTAAAAATCCCTCATAAAATATTGAGTCCATGCCTAAGCATGATCAACGCTTTCCATTGTTCATAACAAGATACTTGAGTTCTATCAGTAAGGATTTTTTGAGCCGCTTTCACCGAATGCCTTGAGTTAAGAATAATGGGTCTTACTTAACTATTGTTGTATGGTTCATATGTGTAGCACTTGACCATATAACTTTAGAGACGATGGTTAAATGACATGCGTATGATGTATTTAAGCAAAGAGTTACCACCTAACTAATCTAAGAGTTGTATAGAGATGCAATCGATAAACTAAACTACCTACACAATTAGCTTTTATGTTATTCATTGGGTTGCTCAATATTGCGTAAAGGTGAAAGGGGTGCCTAGCTCATTACAAGGATTAAATGTTAATCTTTTCAGATTATAGTTGAGAGCTAAATCTTGATGAAATAATGAGGACAGTCATTAAAGTTCTAAAACCTTAAAGATTGAAATTGCAAACTATTAACTATAAAATGTTTTGGTTTATATTGGAGAAAATCATAGCATGACTAATAGACTATCACTAAGTAGCCTACATGATCCTAATAAGTTTTAATGGGCTAGACTCCATTGATTAGGCCCACATTGAATGGCACATCAATGAATAGCCTATTAGGTCAAAGATAGTCTATCAAGTTCATATTGATGACCTTGAGCAAGCCATATTATGATAATGGCTAGTATAATCCCTAAACTTTGAAAAAGCTAGTAGATATTTGAGCTCATGAAATCATCTAAAAGCTTAAAGAATTGTTCTATAAGAATAATAATAATGAGAGATTTAACATCCCTAAGGAATTATTCCTAAGTAAGATGTTGAAGGTAACCTAATCAAGCCTCATATGAGAGGATGTATTTTAAGACTTGAGCACTTTAGATAGATCATGAACCAAGCATTATCCAAATACTTTCTTTTTGATGAAAGACAATGGAGATCATAAGAGAATATGCTAGCATTATGGAGATCTAGATAAATAGAGTAAAGATTGCAAAGAAAATATTGATATGAACCAAAATTAAGAAACATATATAAGTTTTAACATTAGATATACATTAAGATCGGTTCACTTCTTTTGGTATATGTTACGTAGAAGTTGGTACTTAAATATGTATGATATATTGTACGGCTAAATAAAAGAACTAGTGAAGATGGACCATAAACAATGGCAATCTTGTTGATGTTGATTAAAGCTTGCCTTTTTTACTAATGTTTCTAAAAGATAATCTTGATTTATTTATAAACATAAGATGTTTATATTGTTCCTTACTGAATAAATCATTAATCATAAAATTTGTTCTATGTTATGGTCTAATTATTCTTGAACAGACTCTTGTAATATTATTGAGAATACTAAACAATCTATAACTTAAAGGATTCCAAAATAGTTTTTGAATCAAATTCCATTATATCTATACATGTAGGATTTCATAGGAGGCATTTATGATTCTTTGAAAGTTAGTGATCATAATTCGACTTGGTGATAGATAGCCATGATGTTAAAAATGAATTATTTAGAAAATGTTCTAAACTAGAGAAGATTGCATGTTTATATCTAATAGTCATAACAAACTCTTTTGCTTAGGCTCACAAAATTAGTTATATTTGGATTATTAGCTTACAAGTCATAAAAGATTCTTGATAGTTGCTAAAGTAACAATAGAGCCATATGATAGGAATTTGGTTCTTATTGTGATTCGAATAGTTAATGACTTTGATAATGAGAATATCATGAATATAACTAAAACATATTCTCACAATTGTACTAAAGTTTTATCCAAGTTGAGACATAATTGCTAATCGAAAAAGTTTAGCATTGGATGCATTAGTGATTGGCTTAGTGCAAGTGGGAGATTTTAGGATATGCTCTGGAGAAAATTAGACTAGATGAGGCTTATAATAGTTAATGATGCAAACCAATCACTTCTGTAGTGATTCAAGGTTTTCCTTCATGTTAGTGGCATGATTGCCAACCATGCAAACACTAATTGGGTGAAACCCATGAAACATAATGACCTTGCAAAGTTAGTAATGAGTTACGATGATGAGATCTTTATGCATCAAAGCCTTGTTTCTAAAAACATTTCAAGTCGTCATACTATCATGACAGGGCATTTACAATGTATAAAGATTGGCATGTGCTAAGCCTTTATGCATTTGATGCGTGCAACTTTTTGATTTCATAGAAGTAAAAGTATAAATATACTTAAGGATAGCATATGGGAGCTTGTTTTGTGGAAACAAGTTCACTAAACATGGCCTGTATGAGAACTCCATTTGGTATAAGTTATTCAAGTGTCAATGGGATATGTTCTCATGTGCCAGTCAAGTATATTAGTCTTTAAACTTATTATGCAGGGTCATCTTGTATGATGAGTGTCATACTTTGATTTATCTAAAATGGGTCCATAATGGATTGATACTTAAGGTAGGGTACATTGAGTGTGACATGAATTATATCGTGGATGAATGAGTGATCTAAAGAGGATTCAACACTCCAAGTGACATTGGAGACATATCTCATATATTCTTAGCTTTGGTTAACTTGATAAAGTTGTTGGCTAATGCATGATGAATTTAGGAGAAATTGTTTCTTTAAATTCATGAGGTTAACTGAAAGCTACAAGAACTAATATGTATTAGACATAAGTAGACATTGCACCATGTTCATGGTATTTCTAGGATATTTGGTGAAATGATCAAAATACACTAAGAGGCTAGTTACTGAAAGGTTTCTTTAAAAGGTCATATTGACTCTTCTTGCATATCGAGTGGGCATGATGCCTTGCTAGAGGCCAATCTAAGTTTATAAATATAAATACACTTAATTGAGTAATTATATTTATTGCAGTTATGATGGAAGCCTAATGGGTCATATACGATAAAATGATCTATTAGATTAAAATCAAGTTTTAATTAAGTGTGACTTAATTAAATAGAAGATATAACGAGGAGGACTTAATTAAGTAAGTTCAATTAAGTACTATTGAAAACATAAATTAGATTTATGAAATATAACTAGAGATGTCTTAATATGGCAATAAAGATAAGAATGTCTTATCAAGATAATGTCTATTGTAGACATGGTTTAGGGATATTATTAACTAAAGCCAAATAATTGTATTTGAAAAATGAAATAATTATTTGATAATTGTTTGATCAATTATTTAATAATATTTAAATGAAGTGAAAATTGTTTTACTTAGGTTAGAAAATTTAATTATGAATTAAATTATTTAACATGTAAATTTAAAAATTAGGCCAAAAACCTTATTTATTAAGTCAAGGGAGTTTAGTTGTCAGCTACTCCAAATTGGGCTTGTTAATGGGCTAGGCATATGGAATAACTATCTTTAGTATGTATTGGGCTAAAATATTAATAAGTTAATGTTAAAGCCCAATCTTAGACAAGCTAATTAAAATAGTTTTAAGTGGGCTACAAGAAACACTCCAAATTGAGGCCATCTTATGGTATGTTAGTATTAGGCTCAGTTGACTCAATAGTCAAGCTGAACCTAGCCCAAAGTCTATTTGAATACATTATTAAGGCTTTTTGGCTAATTAAAAGCATTAGAAAAAACCCTGAGCACCGATCCTAAACTAACCTAAGGAGGTTTAATGCAACTTTTGGTTTCTTAAGCTCTGTTTATGTTTTCATGAATTTTTTGATTGTTCTTGAACAATGAAATAAGGTAAATAGTTTTCTATCATAAAGGAATTAGTTTTTCACAAAAGTAATGAAATTGGCTAAATCCCAAAATCCTTACTTCCCAAGCCTGATTATTCACGTTTGCATTTAAGGTGATCAGAAAATGTTTTTTTTATCACAATGAAAGATGAAAATTTATTTCTATCCTAAAGGAATCAACCAAAATAAAAAATTATGATTTTTGGATTCGTTTGATTGAATTTACGAAAAATAGCTACTTCCCTATAGTGCTGTTTTTTTTTCTTCTTTAGAGTAATAGGTAAGGGAATTGTTCCTGGATCACTTTAGATCTGAATCTGTTGACTAAATATCTTTTTGTTAAGGCTTAAAAAGTCTTCTAGCTTGCATCGAAGAACCATCGGACCTCATTAATGTTTTAATAGGCATTTGCATGGATCACCATTAAAGGTAGGACACTTATGTTGCTTGTGGCCTTGAGATTGTAATAATTATACCCATGGTGCATTCATGGAGGGATCAACACCCCTAGAGTTATGAGTCTCTAGGAACGTATGATATCTATCAGATTTATGTTATAAAATTGCTATCTGATCGCATATACCTCTCTTCCTAAGATCTTGAGAGAAATCTAAGTGTTTTTTTATTTAATTTCGCTGCATATGATTAATTCTAATTAAAATTTTATGCCTATATCGATATGCATGAGCTTGGATTTTCCTTTTCATGAAGAGGTAGTTTGGATGAAGAAGTTCATTACCAAACTTGGTGTAGTTTTGAGCATTATTGATCCAATACCAGTTTACTGTGATAACAATAGAGCCATAGCGTAAGTTAAGGAACCAATGTCTTATCACAAATCCAAACATGTGTTACAGCAATATCACGTCATTGGAGACATTATTGAGATACACGATGTTAGCATAGACTAACATTATCATCATATATAGGGCATAAAGCTTAGACATATAGGTAAGTGGCTTTAGTGCTAATAGTATATTATTAGTATAGGCTCTGCAAGCCAATTGTTGTGGCTTAAATGGCACTAATATTTAGTGATTTCATGTATACCAACATTATATTTTGTTAATGCTAAAGAGATTTCTTTATCCATAAGATTTCATTGAATAATTGTTACAAATATCTTCTGTAGATAAAGCCCATGAAACACATTGGACTTTTATAAAGAGTTATAATTATGAGAGCCCTATCATCAAAACAGTATTTCTAAAATAGTTTATGGTTATTACATTCTCAAGATAGTGTATTGACAATGCACAAAGATTGGTATACGTTAAGCGTCCTTGCATATAAGGGATGCAACTAATCTCAGAAGTTAAAGTATAAGGATACTTGGATATAACATATGGGTGCTTGTTATGGTAACAATTTCACTAAATATGACCCACCATGGAAGTTCCATTTTCACTCAAGTATCTAGGGAAATGCTCTCATGTGTTAGTAGTGTAAGTAATCCTTAGATCTGTGACACTAGGTCATCTCGTATAAGGACTGTTATAGTTTAAGTCCATCATGAATGGGTCCACAATAGATGGTTTCTTATGGTAGGGTAGTTTTGGGTATGAAATGAATCATATGGTAGATGAATGAGTGGTCCAAAGAGAATTCATCACCCCAAGTGAGCTAAAAGGACATATCGTACATACACTTGGCTCATCTTAACTTAAAGTCTTTGGCCAAGCTAATATTGATTATAGAGTTAACATATTGGGTTGCACATCAATATGGATTAGGCTAAGGTAGATACTAAACCATGCTTTTACTAATTTGAGGATCTATGATAAAAGGATTGAATTAAATTGAGATACTAATAAAAAAAAGGCTTGTCAAAACCATATTGACACTCCCTTCATGTTAGGTGGCCATGATACACTGCTAGATACCAATCTTGGTCGATAAATATAAATATTCTTAATTGGGTGTTTTATACTTATTATTAACATTATGGGGGCCTAATGGGTCACACATTTAGGGGTGATTCGTAGAAATTAAAATAAGATTAGGCTAATATATATACAAGTAATAGTTACTTAGGCCCAAATTGAATAAGTTCACAAGGGCTAAGGGCAAAATTATATATTTTTTTAAATTAAAATTTTAAACTCTAGATATATTTAACATGTTTGCCATCCCATATAGATAAACAAGACTTAAAAATCTTGGCCAAGAAGATTTGAAAACCTGAAGTATTTTTTACCTAAAAATCCTAAGGCATATTGTGTTATTATTGTGTTCGTAGAGAAATTTTGGTTTCTTCCTCTCGTTTTGATTATTGAATCAAGGTCTTTTAAGTATAAGGCAAGGTATGTTGAAACCTAGGCTCCTAGCATGGCTCCCAGTAACAAAGTCTTCTCCTTATTGAAGGTTTTTCAAATCCCTTGTGTGTATAACCGTTAGAGGTTGAACACTTAGATAGCTTTGGTTTATGGCAACTAGGCTCAGTGTGAGAGTTCCTGATGTCATGGAATCACTCCAAGACATCTTTTGGCTGAGGTATGATGGATCTTGATCTATTTTTAATGTTCTTGTTTGTAAAAGGTTAATCAAAATTGTTAGACCTTTTAGTGGTGAAAGAAATCAAGAGGGGGGTGAATTGATTTGTCAAAATTTTGATAAATTAAAATTTTGATAGACAAACTTGAGAAATCCACACAATAAACTTTTGGAGTGTAATTTAG
>JAQSVH010032666.1:0-10453 GCA_029448705.1 Adansonia digitata | reverse complement strand
CACACATCTCGCGTTCCCTCGTGCACAAGTCTCAGAATTCATGCTAAGTCCCACAAGCCATTCTCGTATCAAGAGATTCCACATGCCTAAGTGTTGCATGCCTTAGTGCTTCCCTCCCGCACAAAGTCTTTGTCACCAGTTTCTCATTAACCCCTGGTGAATGCTTACTTTTGCATATGAAGAGTGCCACGCACCCCAAATCCGTAGCCAACTCTGCCTAGCAACTCATACCGATTGCCTCTATTTGGCACGCATTCCTCGCACGCCAATCTTTTCGCGAAGCTAAGCGCAAGGTGCGCACTCTCAGCCCGCGTTCTCCGCATGAATTAGTGAGGGTCTGACACCATGCGAGTGTGAGGGGATTGAATCATTCATTCATCGGATACGTCTTCTTCCCTGATCCCTATTGCTAGGTAGAGCCTACGTAGGAGATGTCTTTGGATAATCAAAGAATAGAGGAGAATTCGGACAAAAGGTTGGTCTCAATCAAATAAAAATAATAAAATTGCATCCACAATTAAATCAAATCAAATATAGACACCAAACTGAATGAATCTAAGAACATAAATTTCACCCTAATGTAACAATGTTGCCACTTGATAGTTTTTTCTTATTTGGATCTTAGGTATCCATTCTACGTACTCGCAATGGAAGTTGATCAAATTAATCGCTTTAGAAATTAGATTGTTCAAATTGAAGCACTATTTAATATTAAAAACAACTGAAAAAAAATAGTCAAAAGAGATAACACTTTATGTATTTTACGAAAATTTCTTAACTTAACACCAAGCTGACCAAAAAATGCCTCATTCAAAAATAACTCAGTTAAAATTCCATGTGTTTTACACTATCCTATAGGTACAGAGCCAGAAACCCAGAATAAATCCGAGAGAAAATACAAGATATATAAAACTCCCTTTTTGCTTTCTTTTTTTCTCTTCCACTCTTGATTCTATTCACCCTTGGCTCAGTGCGCGTTTTATTCATCTTATTTTAAATATATTAATAATTAAAACATATATTCAAAAGAGTTAAAGTTGATTGATTAAAAGCATTTCACTATTCAAAACAAATTGTATTAAAAAAGCACTGTTTAATTTAAAATGAGGCATATCGTTAAATCCAAGTGTGTTATACAACGTTTCCATAATGGTTATAATCACTTGGTGATTAGAACAGTATAGATCAGCTCAGATCAGATGACTTAATTTTTCATCAAAGTATAGATTCTTTTTTATTTTTTAATTATAAAAGTGAGATTTTAAAATAAAAATATTTTTTTATCAAAATATTATCATATTTTTTAGAAAATAATGCTTAAGTTTTCAAATTGTTTAAAGACAATGCAAAGAAGAAAAATATATATGAAGCTATGTTCTCTTTCAAAAATTACAGATTTAATTATTAATTTAAGCGTTACTAATACTGATTTAATGAAAATGATTTACTTCAAAAAATTATACAACGTATATCCTCAAAAGGTTTTTTATTCAGTAAAAATGTAGAGTTGTACGTTGTGTTTAAATTTTTTTCAAGAGGTTTGGAAATCAGAAAAATGTTGATTTTCCATAATTTTTTTTATTTTGAAATATAATCTTATTTTAAATTGTTAACTAAACTATATTAATTACTTTATTATGCCTATTTGCCAAACTACTTCCAACAATTTTTCAACTATTCATTTTTAAAAATATTATTACCATATTTAATATATATATTTTTTATATATTGTGACATAAAATCGAAATTCACAGCTAAAAGAAACTAACATATAAAAAAATGCCGAACATGGAAAATTGCATATGTTATAAAAAGAAAATGTACTATAGTTCACAAAACCTTATTAAAACTACTTTTACTGTTTTAATCAAGGTTAAAAAAATCTAATCAATCTTTGAATTGACAAATTATCAATTTTCATTTCAATTAATTCAATTAATTTTATATTAATAATTTAAAAAATTTAAAGATATCAGTAAAAAATTTAAAAAAATAGAAAAAAATTCTAAAAACTTTTATGTTAATAGCAAATAAAGTAGTCTTAAAAATTCTTTGTTTAGATGATATTTATTATAGATTTACTCATTTCATAAACAAATAACAGATAAAAGAAGAGACAAGCAATTACATCTTGCTTGATGCCGAAAGCCTAAGACCAGAGAACTGTGAATAAGAGATTAAAAAAACACTTCTACTATATCTTTGCTTGAGCCTTGAAATGGATTTGGAAAAAAAAAAAAAAAGAGCTCCAACTAATCGGACCGTGGACGTAGAGCTGGCGGTCGACGCTGCGCTGCTTTGATTTTTTTTTTTTTTTCCTTTTATGAGGCCTGGAGCGACACTACTTCGGTTCAGATCAATGGAGCTGGCAATACTTTGAAGATGATTGGGGGAGTGACGGGAGTTTTGGGCAGGGTAAACTACAGAGAATGCGGCTAATAGCATGGGTTTGGATTCGGGTTTTATTTACTTATTATTATTTATTTGGGGTTAAACGCTTTTATGTTAAATTGGTTGGTATGGGTTTTTGTTGGATTTATGGGCTACTTTAATTTTGGGCTTAAAAATTAGTTTAAATTTGGGTTGAATATATTAAACTGGTTCTACCATTTTTTGTGAACTGTTTTTATTTTCTATTTTCAATTTTTTACCTGTTTTATCTGATTCATAAAAAAACCCTCTTTATCTATAACTCTGAATCGTCGAACCAACCAGTTCTCGATTAAATTGATTAAACCAATCAATTAAATCTGATTTTTTTATTATTAGTTTAATGTAAAACCATGCATATAAATATGAATAATTTATAGAAACTAAATTAGTTTAATTATTTGATATAATAATTATATATAAATTATACTTTACATTAAAAGCTATGTTATTACTTTTATTGTATTGAAAAATTAAATTTTTTATTTTAATAAAAATATTATTTTAAATAATAATATTTTATATTATATTATTAACATACGCAATTGATGTGTAGGATAATTATGAAATTATAAAAGCCAAAATAGTTATTGTATAATATTTAATATATTTTAATGAATAAGATAATATCAATTCATTAAAAGTTTTTAAAATAAATATAAATAATATTAATTTTAATGAGATAGTTTCATCTAATTTATTGATAATCGATAGATTTATACAAATATAAATCCTATTTTGATTGATTGTACTTAGAAAAAGGGTAAAAGGTTTCTTTTGTTGGCTAAATAATACAAAAAGATGCTTGTCATCATCATTCGCCCAGTTAACACTTAACAATGACCTTGAGACTACATTCGTGTGTAACAGCTGTGAGAAATTGTGTAATGGTTTATTTTATAATTTTAGTCTATGTCTGTTCAGCCTTGGTGCAATTGGAGGGTTTTGGCGGATTTGGTTCGAGTTTTTTAAGATTTAAATTATTTTAAATTTAAATTAATTCGGATGCGGACCTTTTTGAGCTCAGTCAAGTAGGTAATAATTTAGTCAAAATAATTTAGCCAAATTTAGCTGAGGTACAAACAAGCTCAAGGTATACGATTTGTCGATAACCAACAAACAATGCAATTTAGTTATCATGCTCCTATAAACCGCCATTTTCTGACTAATCAGGTGTTCTTAAGATCATCGTAATCACAAAGGACTTAATCATCAACTGTCCATTTGCTTTTATGTGGAGAATCAACATCCATTTTTTATACTTTTTTTTTTTTAATTTATCGTTCCAAAAAATGCTTAGCTCATTTTTGTTGAGATCGAGGGAAAAAAACCAACAAGCTTAATCCTTTCCTCTTCGTCATCACTCTCATCAGTTCAACTCAGCTTTCTCATCCTCATCGTCACTCTCATCAGTTCAACTCTGCTTCTTTACCCATCAGTGAAAGGTTTGGATCTACCTAAAAAATTAAAACATACTTTTACAAATCAAAATCCTTTTCAATTAATTAATTATTTACTTAAGTTTTTGCAAATTATTGCTTGTCCTTGTGTGATTGTGTGGCAGCGTTTGCATAGGAGTTTGATTTTTGAGGAATAAGGTTTGGATATGTTGTCGACCTTTTCTTATTATTTTTTTCTTTTTGCACCAAGACCTTTCAAATTTAATTTTCAAAATGTTTTTTATTTCATTTCAATTTCTAATATTTATTTTAAAAAATGCAAGCATAAAATAAAAGTAAAAATTTTAAATTTTCAAAGAAATAGAAAAAGATAAATCAAATATAAAATCTGGATAATAATAATAATAATAATAATAATAATAATAATACCCATATTACATTGGCCAGCCTATTTAATTCCAAGGCTTAGGCATTAGGATCCAGATAATTCCAAAATCAAAATCAAAAGCATTAAGCAAATATCTTAAACTAAGCATATTATTCTCTTCTTGTTCCAAAATAAAAATGCTATCATTTCTAATAATCTATCCACTTTTTGATTCATGTTTATAATTAATTTTCTAATTATATAACTCTATACATTTTCAAATTTATTATTTAAAAAAAATTATTTTTATCTTTTGTTTTCAAATTTTATTTTATTTTTAGGAAAATCAAATCAAAGGCAATGCCAAGTATGTTCTAATCAGCTTTAGTTTCTTGGTAAAAATATAGAGTAAAAGAAACAAAAAATTTACCTTTTGGATTTAGGATCTAAGAATATTGTTCTAAACTTCCCGTATAGAGTAAAAGAAACAACTTAGAGTACATTTAATATTGTTCTAAACTCCCCATATAGAGTAAAAGAAACAACTTAGAGTACATTTAATATTGTTCTAAACTCCCAAATTATCAAATTTCTATTTTTGGCTTAAGTTTGGATTAGATCTTTATTTAGTTGGGTTTATTTATTGTTAACCAGATCTGATTTAGCAAATTTATATTTGATTATGTGCCAATTTTGATTTTGTATTGGATTGACATAAGAGAAAGAGCATGCTTAGAACTGTAATATTTTTTTATCTCAACATTTAATTGGATATATCTTTTTCTTTTTTTTTTTTTGCAGCTATAGAATTGGATCACTTAACGATGGATTTTAATAGTTATTAAAAGTCTATTAATGAGCATGCAGCATCTTCCATTACTCTTAATTCTTCTTCAAGAAAGCAATCTGAAGCTTGAAAAAAGTCTAAAATGCTCAAGCTTGATGAACAAAGAAGATATTAACAAGAACGTGGAGATTAAAAAAACAAAAAAAAGGAAGTAAATGTATGCATTGTGAGAAGGTTTTAATTGATGACTCTCATTTAGGAACTAGTTAGTTCTTTGAATCATAATTTGAATAGATATTCTAAACGTCTTGTGTGTGAAGATGAAGTAGGTGTCAGTGTATCAAGCAAGATAAAATGATAATTGAATGTGCAATTGAGTATGGTTATCCATTTGAATGGGTTGAACATAGAAAAACTAGAGCCTTATGTTGCTATTTAAATAAGGATTTCAAACCCATTTCTAGGAGCACCCATAAGGCTAGAAAATGAAAGAAATGCTTAAATCCAATTTGGAAAAAGTTTCAAGTATGATTTCTCTCACTTCTTATACGTGGATGTTATGTACATTTAATGGATATCTTTGTTTAACGACTTATTGGTAGTTCAATAGCAAAATTTTGAGTTTCTATCATGTTGCACCCTTACATTCTGCACATATTTTATATAACATCATTTATGATTTGTTGGAAGATTGGGGAATTGAAAGAAAAGATTTTAGCATCACTTTAGACAATGCAAATAACATGTTCTATAGATTCTATTTTGATTCACGAGTCAATATGCGGATTAATATTTTAAATACATCATTTAAAAATAAAATAAAAATAATTAATATGCTAAAAATTTCTTACATAGGGAATTGACTATCACTGTTTGTTTTTTAAGTAAAAAAACAGCTTACTGTTTCTTTATTAATAATTTTAGTAATTATTATTTCTTTCTTTGAAATTATTTTTTTGATTTTTATTTTTTTAATAATTATCGATCCATTTTTCTTTTTTGAAATTCTCTCTTGCTATAGGAAAATAATCTTATAAATTTAAAACATACTGTTTAAATCTTAATGACTCAAAAAATTATATATTGCATAGAAGATATAAACATATATATATATGTATTTATGACTTTGTAGATCTTTTGGGCGTGCAAATAATTCGGGAGTAAAATTTAAGTAAAAAAAAATTTAAGGTGAAATGTGAAGGTTTTTATTAGAACTTAGAAGAGAATAAATAAGAATTAAAATTAAAATTTTAAATAAATTGATTGAACGGTTTTGTTATATGGATTCAAATATATAAATTTTTTAATAAAATTAAAACAAATTCTAAATAAATTTTTTTTATTAGAAATTTTGATAAAGTTTCCATGGTTGAATAAATACCTATTAGATTTTGATTATAAATGATAAATTATTGGTGCTTTTTCCCGTACATACAAACGTGTTAACTTGCTATTTTGTAGTTTTAATGGAACTTAAAGCCATTGAAAAATGTTGGATTAAAAGAAACTAGATTTGACTCCTTTAAACTATGATTACTACTTGTTGAAACACCTTAAAAAAATCAAATCGATTCCGAGATAGCTTGTGTTAGAGCCCATGAGATTGATCCAAAGATAACTTCAAATTCCATTTTTATTTTATTTTATTTTTGTTTTAGATTTAAAACCTTGGACTTTCTTTTTTTTTTTTTTAATTTTTTTCTTAAAATTATTAATAGTAATATTGTATTACATCCAAAACATGATTTTTAATTTGAACTTTCATTTTTAAGTAAGCATATAGATAATTTTTTTTCTTAAAATCAAAATTATACTAAATTCAAGAAAAATAATTTTCACTAAACCAAGAAAATTTTATTAGAAAAGAAAATTCGATGGGAAGGAAGGAGCTAGCAATTACAAGACAAAAGGTTTTGCAACAAATAGAAGAAAAGGACTCCTTGGGCGTAAACATCACCAAACATACAAAAACCATATTAAACCAAGCCTAATACTCAAAACCAAAGCTTCTGAACATGATGTGAACAGAGTAGAGAAACACAATAAATATGGAAATGAAGGGAACTTTTTTTTATAGTTAGAATTGCTAAGGTTTGGTCTTGATCATTGGAATTATGAGTGCAGCATTCCATCAAGAGATCACGTAAGTGTTGATGAAATGAAGGAGAACATAGCAAAGAGCAATTCCCTCTTTTATCACCAAGATATCAAACAAATCCTAACCAAAACATGGGACCAACGCAACAAAGAGACTACACTCAGGTCCTCGATCGAGACCAACTAATGATCCAAAAAAACTATAACTTGAAAAAGCTCTCCAAAAAACCATAAAAAAATTTATTGACAAAAGAAAGCCAACGCATATGATGTGGATTCGAAAACCTTCCTGCAATAATGCCAACCAAAGGAAACAATTGAGCGCTGCCAAATCAGAAAACAATTCATCATTCGAAGTTCAACCTTCCAGAGAAATTGAATAACTTCATAAGAAAAATAAATTAGAAGAGTCTAGCCCTTCAACCCTGCAGTAATTCAAAAAACAGCCTCCAGAAATATAAATCCCAATAGGTGACCAACATCTGTTGGTAATTCTATTTACTTGAGTTTTTTTCAATTGCCAATAGAAAAAATGGAAGCAATATCATTTAGCAATTAGGGTTTTTATGGAAGGGCTGTTTCTCCCAATTAGCAATTAGGGTTTTTATGGAATGGTTTTGACTCCCTATTAGTAATTAGGGTTTTTACTCTCAATTTGTTTTAATAAAAAAAAAAGAAAGAGAAAAATCAAAATATCTTTACTCTAATATTTTCTCTTAATTTAATGTTCCTATATATGACAAAGAAAATAATTCTATTCTAAATATTTTATTTAAGATCATTGAATAAAATTTAAAATACTCAAATAAAATTATTATATATATATATCTCTATAAATTGTACGTCGTAGTGAAATCATATATATATGTGTATATATTATTGTTTATTCAAGTGAAAAGTGTTCGTTATGATTTGGCTTTTGGTACACAGTATATTACTTCTACATGAATTAATATCTGACTAAAACAGAGACCCTCCCCTTGCAAGAAATTGCTAATATGTTATTTACACCCAATATGCAATAGGTGTGGATGAATTTTTTAAAGTCAACTTTAGAAATATATGGAAAGCAATATTTGAATGGCATCCATTTTCTAATGTAAAGAATTTCATATAATTAATAAACATAATAGCATGGATCAATCTTCCAATTTAGCTCAAAACAATTACACTTATCAATCATTTTATATGCTCCGGATCGATCTTCGGATCTTCCTTGCACTTCTTCTGATTCGATGACGAATAGGTGACTCTTTTTGCGCTTCTTCCACCTAGCAACGAAGGCGAAAAAAGTTAGAGATCTCTCACGGCAAAACAATTATTGGATCTTTAGATTTAAAAAATTATAGATGTAAACCTACTTAAGAAAGCTCGCATTTTATGTTAGCGAGGAATAGATCATTGTATCTTTTACAATAATATACATGATCATTTGAGTTTCTTTCATCCTCACAGATACCAGAATAATGTTCTCCTCAGTCATCTTCAACAAAATGAATTCTTCATAGTTAAAGAATGGATATGATATAGGATATAACAATATTTGGTATGGGAATGCATTTTAAATGTAAGTTGATGGCACGCTGTAGACAACAATAAAAGGGTGCTCCTTTACAACTTTTCTTACATTTAGTACAACCAAACGAGCTTACAATGATGAAGTCTTATACTTTGTGCAGAGTAACTGATAATTTGCTCCAAACTAATATAGATTGTGCAGGTGGGACTCCCATTTTGACAGTTCGCCTTGAGGAATTAGCACATATGGAATGAAGGCCGAGGTGACAATGTTCACAACTATCGAAAAAAGTTTAAGCTCAACGGGCAAGCATAGTTCCGTGAATCAGAATCTGAATCAGTATAAGGGCCAAAGTGGATAACAAACATGTGATCCAGAAGAAATGGGACTTAAGTCTTTTGTGGTAACCCAAGGCAAGATTCATGAAGAATATAATCGCAGCTGGGTTCGGGGCAAAAATAGGTTGGACCTAAGATTGGCAGTCCACAATTTGAGCATTCTATTTTACCTATAAGGTCGTTACAATAGCCGAGGACAGGCCTTTTTTTTGTGGTTGAAATGGTGATACTCGGTTACTCTCTCCGTCTCGTTTTCTCCTGAAATCTCAGTTTTATGGGCTGTTAGAGTAGCATATTTGACATCAAGCTTGAAATTCACGTAACTTTTTTTTTCTCATTTTTTTTTAAAATTTTTTTCCCTTTTCACCAACGTTTTGGGTGTGTTGAAATCTAGTAAATATTAAATAAGTACAGCTAGTTGGTGACAGTTCAAAGATGTTGATCCTTACGTATCTAATTAAGTATTAATGCTATTGCCAACTGCCGGTTAAAGTCAGGATGACCATCCATTATTCTTGAAATATTTGTATTTAATAAAATTTTATAACATTTGAATTAGTTTATTATTTTATTAAATTTGAATATTGTTATTAGACTTTTAATCTAAATTAGATAGGATTACATGTTAAATATTTATATATTTGAATATATCAAATATTTGCATTTATTAAGCCAATTTTTTGTCAAGATATAACATAAAATCAAACAGAAGTTAAATTTGCATGGATGTGGACAGGACCAAAGTTCCAAGTAACCAAATTCCGGAATAAGTTGAGGATAGAGCAGGAGAAGACAACCTGGCACAAACTAATTTGATACCCATTCCACATTCCCAAGCACTTTCTTGTATCTTGGATGGCAATCCTTAGCAGATTGCCAATAAATGATAGGCTATCATAGCTAGGGGAATGAATGTGAACAGCATCTGTGCTCTATGCCAAGTTCAGCAGGAGTTCAGACATCATTAATTTTTTGGCTGTGAATTTTCAAGGGGCATATGGAGGGGGTTATTTTATGCAAAGGGCATATGGATGGGGTTATTTTATGCAAATAATATATATATATATTTTTATTTATGAAAATAAGTTAAAATTAAATTATTTATTGAAATAAGTTAATTTTTTAATTTAATTGAGAAATCGTCAAATCAGATGGTGATTTTTTAACTTATTTTGAGAAATCGTCAAATGAAATGATGATTTCTCAACTAATTTTAAATCAATTATAAAATCCGGTCACCGGAGACAGATTTTGGAGAGAATATTGGGAAATCGCTATATCGCATGGCGATTTTTTTACTGATATTTTTTTTGTTATGATGGAAATAAATATTATGCATACGTAATTGTATACTCTAATGATATATGTTTTATTATCTGAAATAATGGCATCGAGAAAAGATTAGTTTTAAATATATCATTAACAAAATTTATAATTCAGTACCTTAGATAATACTCTTGATGATATATGATACTCTTGTAATCTCAATAACGATGATGATGATGATGATGACGC